>PVJA010024533.1:0-31747 GCA_004027025.1 Myocastor coypus | reverse complement strand
AAGAAGAAAAAAAAGTAAAACAGGCTTGATATTAAATTACAAAGTAAAAATGGATCTCTTGATTAACAACAAAAACTTTGTGGTTTATAAAAAGATATTTTTAAGTTTCTATCCACAGTTACATTGTCTTAAGCCTTTCCCATCACTGTTTACATATAAAAATCTGCTTTTGTTCAGAAAAATCAACCTTGCCAGCCACATGGAGTTAGTTGACCTAAGAAAAGTAACATGATGTACTACTGTTGTTTTGGACAGGATTATCAGTAGAGGTAGGTTACTGTTTCTCTTCTAGGCTTTTTTGATCCTGGGCAGGAAAATAATGCTATCTTTATTCTGACAATTCAACTACTCAAAAGTATAATACTCTAAAATTGGCCAATGTAGGAGGGGAGCACAAATTTAGTGACTGCCGGACTATGTTACATTAAGGCAGCATAACTCAAAGTGAGGTACCTGCTAAACTCCAGCCTGTTCTTATCAGGCCATGCTGTAACTTGCTCTTACTGTGGACTTCGTGGTGTGACCAAGGGATCAAGGACAAAGATGTATCTTGAATGATAGTAGATTCTCCATGTTTTTTTTCCTGTCTGGCTTGGCCATCCCTTGTGATATAGCGAAAGAAACTCCCAACCTGCTAGATGTCTGGTACAATTTCATGTTTTACAAACTTGAAGAATGAATTTTAGGAACAATGTGAGCTGAGAGTAGAACATATTTATTAGGGGAAAGAAAGCTTGATTAAATTAGGATCAAATGGAGGAAGAAAATCACAGTCACATAGAAAGAAGACAAGAATGCAGAACAGGTGCTCCTCCTGTAGAGGGTTGGGTTAATGACTCTTCCTGGTTTCCTAGAGGTGACTAATACTTATTTAGAATATTACTCCTCAGTGTTTATCCTTAGGGGCTGTATGGGTGCATTTGTTTTGTTTTGAGGCCTGGCCCACAGTGGAGGTGTCTGTCTTTCCCACAGTTGTAAGGTATCTTGTCTTCCACACTGAATCCTTCGAGATCCTTGCTCTATATGACTGTCTATAATATTTCTATCTAACTAGTTGCCTACAACATTCCCCACTCTGAAGAAGTATCCTGAACTTCTATGAGGAAATAATGGGTGATGACTAACCTAGCTTCTTTAGGCTGAAAGGGATCATAGTTGTTGACTGGAAGTCTGAGATACTCTGCAGAGGGTCCATCTCAGGGACTTGATAGATTGATAGATACCAGACATTTTCATCATATGTAGGTATATAGCTTTAAGTTTGGAGGAGACAAAGCAAGTAAACACACAAACAAAAAACAACAAAAAAGACAACAACAATAAGAAAAAGAGTATGCACGTCTTATAAAAAATCCAATATAGTATAGTACAATAGACCATAACAGTAGTAGGTTATCAGCAGAATTGGCATTGTCAGAAGTTATTGACTTGAGTCTTTTACAGCTCAGCATATTAATATGGTGTCTTAGTTACTCTTCTCTCATTGTTGGGACAAATCCTCAACATTCAAAATGAGGGAATGAAAGGTTTATTTAGCTCATAGTTACTGGAGGTTTCAGTTCATATTCAGCTGGCTGCAAGGCAGAATGGCACATGGCAGAGGGCAACGTTTCATGGTGGCAGCTAAGAGCAAGACAGCAGGGAGAGGCAGCAGCAGCTCAAGCAGCTAACTTCTCTTCCTTCCTTACATTGAAATACAAATCACCTGCCCCAGTGGAGGTATAGCAACCATTCCTACAATAATCAATTATAAATTCCAGAAGCTGCCCCATGACTGCATGAGGCTTTAAGGGGACACCTATACACAAACCATAACATATAGCATTACTTTTCATATCTCATAGTTATACTTTTCTGCTGGATGATTAAGACCAAGTTAAAACAAGACCTATATAACCAAAAGTGTAACTTTTGTATCTGAACTGTCATAAAGTATGAAAAAGTCCTTTAAAGTCATATATATATATGCATATGCAAAATACTTAGGGTAGATATACAGCTACTTTTTCTTAGTTCAGTGAGAAGAAAGATTTGTACTAATACTGTTTAGACAAGATATCATGTCTAAATCTTGTACTCTGAATAACTACTATGAAGACAACTGTATGCAATGCATTAATTATTGTAACTGTCCTACTAACCTGTTTTGAAACTGTCTCATTGTTATTTTTTCTCATTAAAATTAATAAAAAATAGATTGATGAAAAATAAAAAATTAAAAAACAAAACAAATATGTATGGGACAAATAATAGGATCAGCAGGATAATTTTGAATATAGTGAATAAAGATTTCCAGTAAGAGGAGCTAGTTGTTCTTTTCCATAAAGAGGGCAAGAATAACATTTAGGGAATTTCAGAGTTGACATGCCACTGCTTGTTGTCTAATAACTTGAGCAGCTATTGAGATGTTACCAGAAGGATCTGGAATGTACATGCAGTATTTATTTTTTTACAATTGCATGAGTACTTTCTGTGCTGTTCTTAGAATGTCTAACACCATCTGACTTCAGAGGTTAGCTTGTCTCATTAATTTTATTTTTTAGTTTAGGATATTGAGAGAACAGCTGAAGTGTTATTTAAGGATTCTTGAGTATAGTTAGTTAAAGTCTTGATATGTGTCATATAACCTTTTCTCTTGACCAGATCTGGTGAATCTTGGTAAAAGGAATATGGAAAGGAATATAGCATCTTTTTTATTAGTTTTATCTGTATAATTATTTGGGGTTTGACATCTTCTATTCAAGAACAAATTTTTCAAGAAATTAGAGCATGTACAATCTAAGCATGAGCATTACAGCTGATAGGTAAATTTAGAAACTTCTTAAGGAATAGCAGTTGTAACCCACTGGCTCCTGGACTCCTTTACTGATGGAGACTAACATTTTGTTATAGGTCCCTCTAGCTTTAGTTATAATTAGTCTCTAAGTTTCTGATGGTTTATGAGAACCACATTATAACAGTTAACACATTATTTTTTATTTCTGTATTTTGTGCAGGGTCTCACTATGTAGCTTAAACTCACAGCTATTCTCCTGTTTTCAGTCTCTCTAGCACTGGGATTACAGGTGTGTGCAACCATGCCTGGACTTGGTCTCTGGCTCAGCATGCCCGGAGGTGGGGCTGGTGTTGCCTGTGGTATAAGGATTTAACCCTGGCTCCAGAATTTGCCATTTTTTAAGGCTACTACAAAGGCAGCCACTATAAGGTCTCTTTATTTTATCTCTTTGACTTTCTCCCAGCCCCATTTATAGAATACTAAGGAGACTTTTTTTTTTGCAGGACTGGGGTTCAAACTCATGACCTTGCACTTGCTGGGCAGGCATTTGTGCCACGGAGCTATCTCCCCAGCTCTGAGACAGTTTTTACTAAAATATCGTATCATATGATTTATCTGAAGTGTGAGCTATCTTGGTAGCTTTTTCCTGATATATGGGCATAGCTGCGTAATAAATATTTGCTTAAACATAATCTTTCTATTGAATCAGGAGCTATGGACATAAGCTTTTACCAGAGCCTCTAGTAAATGATCTAAGAAGGCAGAGTGTTATTCATTTTTCTCATGATAAAGAGCAGACAATTCAAATTACCAGAGGGCTTGGATTTTGTGCTTCTTACACCTTTAAAAATATACACTTGAGAATGTCTCCTGCTCCAGTCTCCTGTCTAGCTGTTACACCCCCAAGGTCTTGGGGAGGGGCTGCTTTGGCTCCAGTGGGATCTAGTGGTTCCCCTGGCTGTCTATCTCCTGGCTATTTAAGATGAACAATGTGATATTCATCCTCAACTGTGATAGCAATTTATAACATCTTTCATTAGAAGTCAATGTTGATTAAGATTAACATATCTTTCCACTCTAGCTTATAGATGAGAAAATTCTCTAAAGATATAAATACTCATTAAGGTCATCTGAAAATTTCCCAAGACCTAGCTTGATCTGCTTTAAGTCACTGAGAGAAAGAGACATAGCAGGTAATTTCATATGGACTATAATTACACTTTGAGGGCTGGCCAGGTAGTTTAGCAGACTAAAGTATCTACTTAGGCAGAGTACAGTGGCCAGGGTTTGATCCCTGGGTGTGCTGTGCTGGCCTCACCCTGGGCATGTTGAGATTGTGATTGAGACTAGGTATGGTGGCACGTGCCTGTAATCCCAGTGCTTGGGAGGCTGAAAACAGAAGAATCACTATGAGTCTGATCTACAGAGTGAGACCCTATAGATCTGGTACTAAATACATAAGAAATTATACTTTGAGCATAAATAATTATTTCTTACAGTAAAGAAGTTTAAACATAAGGCAATACTGTTTCTCTTTTTTATGACACAATTTTAGTTGTAAAAGAACATCATAATTAATATTTTCTTTTGCATTCCATTTTGACTCTAGAGAATAGTTAGGACATGTGCACGTGCAGATAACAAATGATGCTTTTCAATGTGTAAGGGGAAAGAAAATACTTAGACTGAGCAAGCAATTCTTTCATGATTCAAAGGAAATCATTCATTATTACTAAAATATGTCTACAGCGATGACATTTTTGGAGGAATGAGAAGTTGTTATGAAAATTGGAATCCATGGCTGAAAAATCTTGAAAGACGTGTTTTGTATTTAGATTTCTAGGCTTCTGTATTGGCCAGGGTTTTACTTAGAGAAACAGACAGATAATTTAAGGAATGGATATTAACACAAAATATACAATGTATAAGGAATTATAAGATTGGCCTACAATAGTCAGCCACAGAGTCAGATGAGACAGTGTGGAGGGGGTGTCTGCACACCCAAGACTGTAGAATTCAGTCCCAAGATCTAAGGCTCACTGCAGTGCTCCGTGCAAGTCTCTGTCCCTCAGCTGATGGCTCTGTGAAGGAAGACTGACGAGTCTGCGATGGAAGGCAAAAGATCCAAGCTGGAGGCTGAAGAGCCAGTGCTGCAAGCCAGACAATGAAGTCCAAGCCGAATGTGAAGACTGAAGCTCCTCCAACCAAGTGGCAGTTCGACTCCTTCCTCAGCCTCTTTTTATGGTCTCTTTCTGCTGAGTCACTCTGGGCCGGGCCCACTGCATCGAGGGCTGGCCTTCTGTTCCCACCAGCAAGAAGCCAAGTTGACACACTATATCAACTACTACAGCTTTCACATTTTGTGCACATTTGGGAGATAGTATAATGCTTGTTTCTTAAACTCATGTGGCCTCAAAATCTGCTAGTCACATGATGTCCTGAAGTACTACTGTTCAATATAGCACATTTTGGGAAAGTTGAACTTACTGGGGTAACTGATGTACAGAGAGAAACTAGTACTTTTCCGGGTGTCAGTGTGAATGCTCTAGAAAGAACCTGGTGAAGGAGGAAGGATTCCAGTACCTAATCATTCAACTTCTGAAGGAGTTCAGGCTCTTCCTGTGGAAGAGGGAAGGGAAACTTGCATCCAGTGATTTCTGAGAGAAATTCTGATGCCAGTAGTCTAAATAGCCAAGACAAATCCCCTATCTACAGCATGGAATCAACCACCAGTTCAAACCCTGAATGGAATGGTCCAGGGAATATAGGTAAGCATCCACAGGGTGAAAAGACATGATTGTTATAGATGTTTCCTCCCAGTTTGACAGGAGATGTGAACATCTGTGACAAGAGCACACCTTGCCATTTCTAGAGTCTCACATGGGTGGTGATGTGACTCTTCTTCAGCAATTCCAGAAAGATTGCCAAAGATGTAGGCTGGATCAAGACAATGTAACCAAATACTTTTCTCCCACATAGCATCCATGGTTTCTCTAACTATAAATACAAATTTTTCTCCTTTCCTGAAACTTACTCTGTCTTGTCCTTAACTGTATACAGTTAGATAGCACACGGGCGTTGCACAGAGAAGGTGAGAGGGCGCTGACAGCAGAGGGCCAGGGCGCGAGACTGCGTCTGCCTGAGGAAGATTTACTTGTCTTGATTCACAGAAAGTGCTGTGTAGGCTTGCTGTGGTCTTTTCCATTCTCTCAGTAATATTTTTAAGTATGTAAAGCCTTTGTTTTGGTGGTCCCAAGGATTGAACTCAAGGCCTTGCCCCTGCTAGGCAGACATTTATATCACTGAGCTCTCTCCTCCAGTAATATTTTCAGAAGTCTAGTTCATAAATTACTATCACTATTATTATCATTTCTGACATTGACCCTATCAATTTAGTAATAGACGTTTTTATGGTACTGGCGATTGAACTTAGGACCTTGCATTTGCCAGGTATGCACTTATGCTGCTGAGATAGATCCCTGGCCCTGATTTAGTAATGTATTTTGATAAGACAAAGATTCTAATTAAACTTAGGCCAATTAGAAGTAGGTGGAGTTGAGCAGCAAATGAGCTGATGAGAAATAGACCACACTTGGAAGGACAAGCCTGTTGTGTGGGTAGGGACAGCCGTAGGAGAGGCATGGCACAGCTCTGACACACACTGGGTACCAATAACAGCTGAATACATACAGTGAGCAGTCTGGGCACTGTCATGAGAAGCTGAGACATCACTTATCTCCTTGATTTTTACTCTCACATCTTCTTTAATCAACTTGTGGCCCCCAAAGAATCATTATCATCTCTAATTCAGTTATTTCTTAGAGAGAACATTTGCATAAAGGGGGCTTTATACCTAATAACCTAAGATTGAGTATTGGAAGAAATGGGCATTGGTGTATTGTACTCAGACAAAGAAGTCTTTTTCTCTGTCAGGAGCAGGTGGTGAGGGCTAACTGTGGCAGGCCATTGATGTTAGGCTGTGGAAAGTTAGGATGAGTTATTTTTCCCTGCTCTTAAATACTTCTTTGCTGACTTGGGGGAAAGTTGGAACTTGATGGGTAGGTTAATTAGGTTTGTGGTTTTTCTTGTAGAGAACAGGTTTTTCTATCCTTGGGGAAGCAATATTGTGACACTCTTGGCACAAGAGTCAGCCTGCCTGAGTTGGCACACACATAAACCATCCTAAATGTCTCTTTGTCACAAAAATTCAGCCTATTGAGAATGTGATGGAATTATAGTAGGCAGTCAGTGAGAGCATATTCTTTTCAATAATTTTAATCACATCGTGTTCAATGATGAATTCTTTCTTCTCTGAATACAGTTGTGTTGAACATTTAAATGGTAGGCGTCTTGACATCTAATGATAAACTACTGAACTAGACTCTCAGGTCCTGACTTCCTCTTATCCACAAGGTTATCTAGAAAGTTTTCATTAATGGAACTATTCATTAATGAATTGGATAAACATTTATCGTGTTCACCACTTGCCAAAGTGTGGGGAGTTGATGCAAGAGCAGGCCACAGAGGCTACAGTCATGTCAGAGAAGAACATCCATCACTATTGTTATGGGGGCCTGAGAGGTTTTGTGAGAACAGAGAGGGAGGACTCCTGGTGAGGAGGCCTTGCAGCATTGAGCTGAGTCTGAAAGGACCAGGAAGCAGTAGGTAGTTGAAGAAAACAAGGGTGTGAACAGCATATGCAGGACCACAGGCATAGGGTTAAGATAGGGGCCAGGTGGTAATGTGGGAGAGACTGCTGAGCAGAGGCTGCTGTGAGTGCAGGGAGCACTGACTGTAGTGGCCCATGGCCCCTCACATCATCCTGAAGACAAGAGTGTGCGAATAGGTAACTCACAGGTGTGCTTTTTCTACTACCTCTGTTGGAGGAAGAGGGTTATCTCTTTTTAACTTTTTCTTTTTTAAAATTTAATTTAATTTAATTTTGAAGGATAAAAACAAAAACGAAAGCAAAAACAAATAGAAACAAAGACAGAAGCAATGTAACCTACAGTAATACATGTGCTACAGATTTTCAAAACAAGAATAACAAACTAACAATGATTGTCATACTATACATTTTTATTGTCAAATCTGTTTGTCAGATTAACAGATATAGATATTTAAGACTGACCAAATAGTTGAAAATTAGCACTTTATTTCAACAATCCTTAATTTTTTTCTTGTCTTTTTTACTTTAAAAAATTTATTTTAAAAGGAATATAATAATAATTGATAAGACATGAAAAACTATTATTTAGAAGAACAAGATGAGAATTATTCAGCTGTGGTTTTTGTATTTCATTTATTTATTGATCTATTATTATTAGCATTATTATACTTAGTGCAGGGTCTACACGGTCTGTAGGATTTACAGAAACTCACTACATAGATTGGACACATAGTGATTCTCCTATTTTCAGCCTCCCAAGCACTGGGATTACAAGGTGAGCACCACCACACCCAGTCTGAATTGCTGTTATAGCGTGCCCCAGGGGCAAGGCCCACATGCATGTCAAGGATTGAACCCCTGCCACTGTGCTCTGCCTAAGTAGGTGCTTTAGTCTGCTGAGCTGTGTGGCCAACCCTTTGTGGTTTTTGTATTACACATTGCTGACCTTGACGTAATTGCTCAGTTGAAGTTATCAGCATAGAGTTAGTAAAAGTGGATATTCTAAATATTAATATCTGTTTTCAAAAAATGAATGAAAATTATTAGTATAATCATCTTAGCTATCATATATATATACATATATATATGCATGATTTTCTCTCTTTATCTTGTTTTTCCCCTTTTTCTCATCTTTTTCTTTGTTTAATTCTTATGGTCAGTTTCTTTCTGCTTTACTATATTATACTTTTCAGATTTTACTTATTCTTTCAGGTTCTTATAGTAGGGAGCTAATATCTACACATGTGGATCTGATTTGTTTGACTCATGAGTACAGCCTCTAGTTGTATCCACTTACCTATAAAGGCCTCTGGTTTGTCTTACTTTATAGCTGAGTATTATGCCATTGTATGAAAATACTGCATCTTTTTCATCTATTCCTCAGGTGATGGGTATTTTGGTTGCATCCAAGATTTAGTTAGCTATGTCATATTGTGCTTCTATAAACATGGGTGGACATACATCACTATAGTAATAGTTCTTGGGACAGCTGAGTTGAATGGGATTTCCAGTCTTAGCTTTTTGAGGAGTCTCTACACTGATTTCCATAGTAACTACACCAGTCTACATTCCCGGAATATTTTTCATGCATTTATTTGCCACTTGTATTTCTTCCTTTGAGAAGTGCGTATTCATCTCAGATGCCAATGTTTCCCTTGAGTCTTTGAATTTTGGGGGCATTATTTTTTTTTAGTTCTTTATGTAGTCTAGATAGCAGTCTTTTGTCTATGCAATTGTTGGTTATGATTTTTCCCCCAATCTATGGGTTGCCTGTTTTCTCTGTTGGTGATTTCTTATGTCATGCAGAAACTTTTCAGTAAGATAAGATCTCAGTTGTTGATTCTTCGAAGTATTTCCCATGCAGTTTGTTTTTTGTTTATGAACTCTAGATCTTTGATCCATTTCAACTTTAGTTTAGTGCATGGTAATAGGCCAAGATCATGCTTTAGTTTTCAGGATGTGGAAAGCCAATTTTTCCAGCATTACTTGTTAAAGAGGCTATCTTTCTTCCAGTGAACATGTTTGGCCTCTTTGTTAGAGATAAGGTGGCTGAGTGTGTTTGTAGTTGTATCTGTATCTTCTAATCTGTTCCATTGATTCTTGGATCTGTTTTTTTTTTTTTTTTTCCAATACCATGCTGATTTTGTCACAGTAGCTTTGTAGTATAATTTCAAGTCTGGGATTATTATAGTTCTTTACTGTTTCCAAAAACACTTTTAGGAATGTTTTCTCTAGATCTGTGAGGTATGTTGATGATATTATGATTGGGATTGCATTAAATCTGTATAACAATTTTGTGAGTATGAACATCTTTACAATATTGGTTGTTCCTATCCAGAAGCTAGGAAGATATTTCCATTTTCTAAAATTCTCTTTGATCTCTTTTGTCAGAGTATTTTACTTTTCATTGTATATATCTTTTATATATATCTTTTACTTCCTTTGTTAAATTAATTTCTAAGTATTACATTTTTGAATGCTATTATGAAGTGTATTGTTTCTCTAATTTCTCTCTCAGTGAGTTTGTTATCTTTGTAGAAGAATATTATTGATTTTTAGATGTTGACTGTTATACCCTACTATGATACTTAATTTGGTTTTCAATACTAGGATCCTCTTTGCTGGAGGTTTTTGGGTCTTGCAAGTAGAGTATCATGTTGTCTGTTAATATGGATAGTTTAACTTTTTCATTACCATCAATAAGTAATAAAAATAATGCCTTTTATTTCTTTCCTTTGTCTAATGGCTCTAACTAGTGTTTCCAGAACTATATTGAATAGGAGTGGTGATAGAGGACATCCTTGTTTTGTATCTGACTTTAGAGTACTTTCAGATTTTCTGCATTTAGAATTATGTTGGCTGCTGATTTGTCATAGATAAATTTTATCAGATTGAGGTACAAACCACCTATTCTAATTTTCTGTAGGACTTTTATCATGAATGAGTGTTAGACTTTGTCAAAAACCTTTTCTGTGTCCAAAGATGATTTTATGGTTTTTGATTTTAGCTCTATTGATATAGAGTATTACATTTATATATTTGCATATGTTGAACAATCTTTGTATCCCTGGTATGAATCCTACCTGCTCATGGTGTATAATCTTCCTGATGGCTAATAATTTATTGGTGATTTTTGCATCTATGTTCATGAGGGAGACTAGCCTGTAATTCCCTTTTTGGTTGGGTCTTTCTCATATTTTGATTTCAGTATAATACTTGTCTCCAGGAATAATTTTGTGAGCATTGCTTCACTTTCAATTTTATTGAACAATTTGAGGAATATGGGGATTAGATATCTAAACTTATAGAATTCTGCTGTGAATCCATCAGGACCTGGACTTTTCTTTGTTGGTATGCTCTTGATTACATTTTCAGTTGCATTGGGTGATGCTCAGTTATTCAGAATTTTTATATCTCTTTGACTCAGTTTTGCCAATTTGTATCTATCTAGGAATCTGTCCATTTCTTCTGTTTATTTGATTCTGTGGGAGTAATGCTTTTCAAAATAGTTATTGATGATCTCATGAACTTCTTCAGAATCTGTAGTAATTTCACCCTTTTTAGTCCTTATTGATTGGATTTGAATTTTTCTTTTCACTTTTTGATGAGGTTTGATAGGATTTTATCAGTTTTATTTAATCTTTAAAGGAACGAGCTCTTTGATTCAGTAATTCTTTGTATTGTTTTCTTTGTTTCAATTGCATTATTTTCTGCTGTAATCTTTATAATTTCTTCCTATCTTTCAACTTTTGCCTTAGTTACTCTACTTTTAAAAAAATTCTTTGTATATTCTAGATATTAGTCCTCTGTCTGAGGAATAGCTGTCAAAACTTTTCCCTACCCTGTAGATTCTCTCTTCAGCCTGATGTTCGTTTCCTTTGCTGTGGCAGAAGATTTTAAAATTCAAGATCCCATTTGTTCAATCCTGATTTTTCTTATGCAACTGGGTTTCTGTTTTGAAGTTCCCACTTTTTCCTATGAATTCAGGACTTACCAACCTTTTCTCCACTAGATTCAGCATATATATATATATATATATATATGTCTTTTTTCATTTTTATTTGATTTTAGTATAGGATCAGAGATATAGATTAAGATTCATTCTTCTGCGTGTGGATAGCCAGTTTTCCCAGCATCATTTGGAAAGAGATTGTCTTTTTTCTACCTTGTATTAGTGCTCCATTTGTCAAATATCAGGTTGACTAAAGTTGCTTATTATTTCTTCTGGATCCTTTGCTGTATTCCATTGTTTGATAGGTCTTTGTGTGTGTGTGTGTGTGTGTTTCAAGGAAGGGTCTACAGGGTGTTCAGGCTCTCACTAGTAGATTGGACTCATAGTGATCGACCTGTTTACAGTCTCCCAAGAGCTGGGAAGACAGGTGCACACAACCACTCCAAGTCTCAATTGCCATCTCAGCATGTCCCAGGGGCAGGGCTGGCATAGCAGGCCTGGGGATTGACATAGGTCTGTTTTTAGTTATGCAAGTATTATACTGATTTCAGTGCTATGGCTTTATAGCACAACTTCAAACCTATCATTGCAGTGGCATCTGCCTTACTCATGTCTTGGATTGTTTTACTATTATAGGTCTCTACTACTTCCATATTATTTTTGACTTTTTTTTTTTACAGCTCTGTGAAAGAAGCTGATAGTATTTTAATTGGAATTATGTCGAACCTATGTATCATTTTGGCAATATGGCATTTTGGAAATATTAATTCTGCTTATGCCAGAATATGGGATATCTTTCCATTTTCTAATGTTTTCTTCAATTTCTATTTTCAGAACAATATAGCTTTTGGGGGTCAAAGGTATAATTTTATTGCTTAATAATTGCTTTACATACTTAAGAAACATTTGTAAAAGAAGTTCCATTTGCTTATACAGATAAATTGAAGGTAGGTGTTTTAACATTTACCACTCCTGTTGCAATAGACTTAGAGTTCCTTGAGAGTACTCTCCAGCAAGTAACAAAAAATTCACATCCTTTGCACTATTGTTTCTGTTGTAGGTAATGTAATCAGTTCTTGGATGCGTTATTTATTTTTCTTTTTAATTTTTAAACAAAATGAAGCAGGATTATGTTGTGTATGGTTAGATTTCTAAATTTCTGTGTACAAATGTGTAATTGTTTTTCTAACATTCTATAAAGATTTACATTTTAGAGTATCCATGGTTGTTGGAAATAGCAGTTCCACTTTATGTCTAAGGTATGTGATATTCAGATAGATGGTGATATTAAGCTTAACTGCCTGTGTTATAGAACAGTAATATTATTAAGCTTCTCTTCAGGATGTTTAACAACTAAAGTTTGTAGACAAAAAATTAGACAGATAGATGGGCTGAAAAGGTAGCCAGTGTTTTGGCCTTAGCCCTTCAAGGTCAGTGAGGAGTCAGTACATAAGAGAACCTCTGTTGTGACATCATGTAATTAAGTGGTGTCCCAAATTTTCTGATCAAGGTGATTATGGGGCCACAGGTGAAAGTGATCAAAGATGTATAGTGTGCCTAAGGAGAGTTACCTAGAGAGAAAAAAAATTTAAGGTTTTCACAGAGAGCAAATTGGTCAAGTAATGGCCATGACTCATTCATATGTCTGACACTGACAACAGATCCACAAGGTGCTATACATGGTTCCACAGTAAACTAAATCCTGAGGGGATTTGACTGAACTAATCAGATATCAAAAGTTACATTTTTAGTTATATAGGTCTTGATTCAACCTGGTCTTAAGTATCCATCAGAAAATTCTAACCACGAGATATAAAAAGTAAAGCTATATTAATATGTTAAGCTGTAACAGGTCCAAGTCAACAACTTCAGAAAATTACCAGTTGTGCTCATAGTGTACTACTATTATGGACTATTAGAATATATTAGGTTGCTTTGCGGAATTCAAGTATCTACAATTTTTGGACTAGTTTTTGTTATAGAGGTCTTTCACTTCCTTGGTTAGGCTGATATTAAGATTTTCTTTTTTATTTTTTTGAAGCTACTGTGAATAAGATTGTTTTACTCATTATTTCTAGTTGATTCATTCTTAGTGTGTAGAAACATTGTGTTTATTAGTTTTAACAGACTTTTTCTGGAGTTTTTGGATTATCTATGTAAAGAAGCACATTCATCTGGAAATAAAAATATTTTGACCACTTTATTTTCTACTCCAATAATTTTTATTTCCTTGTTAAAAATGCTCAAATCACTTTCATTTCCTACTTATTCAGGCTAAAGTTTAAGCACTATTTTGAACAGGGCTATAAAGTGAGTTCAAGGCCAGCCTGGATTGCATAGTGAAACCATCTAAATAAGACAAAAAGACAAAAACAAAAGTTTCATGGGATATGGAATGCTCAGCTGCCTCACAGACTGAAAAATGCCTATAGGATTTTTTTTTTTTTAAATTCTATGTTTAAAGTTTATTTATTTATTTATTTATTTATTTATTCTCTTGTTTCAGAACTTTTGTTTGTTTATTTATTTATTTTTATGGCTGGCTCAGCCTGCCCTGAGGGCAGGGCTGGCGCAGCATGTGGTGCTGGGGATCGAACCATGGTCCCTGAAGCCGCCTAAGCTTTCCTAAGCAGGCGCTTTAGACCACTGAGCCATCCTTCCGGGCCCCTTTTTTTTTTTTTTTTTTAATTCTATGTTTAAAGTTTATTTATTTATTTAATTTTATTTTCTTGTTTCAGAACTTTTGTTTATTTATTTATTTTTATGGAAGGATTTTAATCGATCTAAGTAAGAAATATTTTAGAAGGATGTCTGTGGAGCTTTCCTGCTCAACAGTGACACTCATGTCATCTAAGTAAGGCCTGAAGCCCACTTATTTTGCAAATTATAAATCTAAAAATAGTTAAGACAAGAAGTAAAATTGAAGGAAATAAACTTTTCATGTCAATGCAAAAGGATCAATTTATGAGCAAAACAAGCAATTCTGGAAACAGAGTAAATCCAGTGGAAGCTCATTTTGCAGTTTCTTTTATAACTAATTTCCAGTTTCATTGCACTATGGTAAGATCATATGCACAGGATAATTTTATTCTCTTTGAACTTACTGAAGCATGCTTTATATGTTATTATATAGTCTATTCTAGACAGTGCCCCATGTGTAGCTGGGAAGAATGTGTATTCTCATATAATTGTGTAGGACATTCTAAATGTCTACTAAGTCAGTTTCTTCACAAGATTGTTTTAGTTTTCCTATTTCTTTGTTGATTTTTTCCTAGTTGGTCTATCTCTTTGAGACTGTGAGATGTTCAAGTCTCCCATTGTGACTGTTTAATTACTCATGTGATTTTTCATGTATGTTAAAATTTATCTTATGTAGTTGGATGTTCTTATATTGGGTGCACATATATTTATCATTGTCATGTTTTCTTCTGGAAGTTTTCTCTTAACAAGTATATAGTGAGATTCTTTATCTCTTTTAACCATTTTTAGTTTGAAGTTCACATTATTAGCAACCAGAATAGCTACTCCTTCCTTTTTCTGGAATCTGGTTAGAGAAAGTATTGTTTATATCCTTTGACTTTCAGTATATGAATTTGCTTTTGAGTTAAGTGTGTTTCTTATATACAGTATGTTGCTGAATATTGTTTCTTGATCCACTCAGCCAGTCTCTTGGTAGGTGACTGAGACCATTTATATTGATGGTTATAACTGATATGCATTGACTTATCTATGTCACATTATTTTACTTCTGTAGGCTCCCTACTTTTCCCTTGTGTTTATTTGCTTGTTTGGCTTGGTGATTCTTTTCTTTTGTTGTTCATGAAGTTGTAGTAGCTTTTGTCTCTTTCTAGAATATCTTTCAATACTGTTTGTAGGATTGGTTTGGTGCTCATGAATTTTTCAATTTTTCTTTGTGATGGAAGTATATAATTTTTCTACTTAATTTGATAGATTAGTTTTTCAGGCACCTCAATATGAGCTGGAAATTGTTTTCTTTCAAGACCTGAAATACTTCAAGCTGTTCTTGTCTTGATGCTTTAAATTGAGAAACCTGCCATGATTTTGATGTTCTTTCTTTCTTTCTTTCTTTCTTTCTTTCTTTCTTTCTTTCTTTCTTTCTTTCCCTTTCAGCAGAAAATATTTATTGGGGTAAAGAAAACTCCTGTTCAAGAGAGGGACAGGAGGGGCCCTAACAGGGTTGTCCCCAGGGAGCTGTCTCTTCTAGGGACTTTCATAGAATAAAACCTTGAGGCAAGGCAGGTCTAAGATAGTCAGGAGCATGGGAACTCACTTAGATGGGCACAAGTTGGGACAAAACTATGGTCAACCAATGAGATTACAAGCACCATTGCTCAAGTAAAATTGATTAAATCCAGTACCAAATGAGGAAGAAAGTTACATAACAAGTGGGCATGAATACGGGACAGGGTCTTTTCCTGTTGGGGGTTGGGTCAGTGACTCATTTGGGCTCTTTGAAGGTGATTGATACCTATTTAAACTATCAATTCCTGATGTCCATCCCTAGGCAAGTATGTGGCTGTATTGGTTTTCTCATTTGTATTGAGATCTAGCCCATATGGAAGGGTCTGTCTCCTCCAAGTTGCAAAGTCACCTTGTCTTCCATATCATCCTTGAGGGCTGACCCTGTCTAATTGCCTGTAATATTTCTGTCTAATTCAGTTGCTTCCTCATCCTCCCTTCTGAAGAAGTAACCCAAACTGCCACGAGGGAAACATGGGCAATGACCATTCTGGCTTCTTCAGGTGAAAGGGGTCATAGTTGTTGACCAGCATCAGAGATATTCTCTGGAGGTTGTATCTAAAGGCCCTCAAATAGACACTAGAAATTTTCATCTTAGGTAGACACAATAGCTTTAAGTCTGGGGGAGAAAAAGCCAAAGAAACAATTAAACATGTATGGGTCAAATATTTCCAACAGTATAATTATGAATATAGTCAAAGATTTGTATTAAGTAGACAGTAATGTCTTCCCATAAAAATGATAAAGATAGTGTCCAGGGGACCTCAGCATTTTACATACTATTGATTTGATGTCTAATATCTTGAATAGCTATGGAAACATTAGTAGAAGGGTCTGGAATGTCATAACCTTTTGAAAGTTTGTAACTGTAAAAAGAGTGGTTACAACTTTTTGTAGGTCTGTTAGCAGAGGTTTCTTACACATGACATTTAATCCCTTTTTAAAATCTTCTATGGCCATTGGGTATTATCTCAAATAAACTGGCCTACTCTTAATACTGGGACTCATGAATCACAGGACCTATGTAAAGCACTAAATATTCTCTGGTTGTCAAGTAGGGCCACTCTCTGGATAGCTACTGACAAATCTGCATGAGCATCTTTTAAAAGTTTAATAGGGCTTTTTTCTTATATTGGCAGTTAATATATGTTACCTTGGGCTGAGAGGCAAACATCTATGATCTTATCTGTCTGTGTTTCTATTATGAAACACTTTCCGAGCAATTTTTAACTGAGACAAATTTATTCCTGCAAACTTTTTTTAACTGCTGTAGCTTGTGTTAGATATCTGGGGCCTACTGAGCAAGATATAACCTTTTGGTTTTAAGCCTCCTGCAAGAAACCTTGCCCAAGGAATGTGAGAGCGACTTTTCTTGCAGATAGGGCAGGAAGAAGGAGAAGACTCCTAGTAGTAGAAGACTCAGCTCACCTGGGATGTAGGAGGCGGGCTATTACTTAAGGTCTTAATATGTGTCTCTAAAGAAAAGAATCTTTTGGATACCAGTAAAAGCACATTTGGTGCAGATTTTACCTGGATGATTGCCTAGATTTTGGTATCTTCTAGGAAAAAAACCCCAAAGTTTTCTGAGAGTTTAGAACATATATAATCAAAGCATAAGATTTTCAACAACAGGTAAGTTCATAAACCTTTTGAGGCATAACAATTGTAACCCACTGACTTTTAGATCCTTTTATTCATGGAATTTGACAGTGTGCTATAAGCCCCTCTAGCTTTAGTTAAGAGAGGTCACACCAGTATTACCTATCAGCATAAAATGCCTTAGTTACATTAGAAACCAAGCAGTCTAACTTAATACACTCATGAAATATACAGCATTCAGATTAAACCAGTGTCACATTCAGTGTTTTAGATATGGCCCCCATTGTAATCAAGGGGCACTACCAAGGGATTTTTTTTTTTTTAACACTGTGGCTCTCAGTTTTATGTCACAAACACAAGACCTGGCCCTATCTATAGGCCCAAAGCTATTGACACCGTGTAGTCAGTTTCTTTAGAACCTTTTTTTTTTCATGCCGACAGGATTTTATCTGTCATTGGGGACCTGTTTTAACTAGTGAAATATGTGAACAGCAATACATATTCATAAAAAATAAGTCTCAGTACCACTTTGATTAGTAAGCAACCTGATATGTATTGAAGTATCTCAGTTACAGCTAAGCGAGATGTCTTTTAAAGTCTGCTTCCTTTGAGCTGGATGACTGAGAGGAAAGTCAGGGTTGGAGAAGGACAAAGAGACCTGTGCCAAGGTCCAGCAATAGGCTGGGCTTTCCTTTAATCATGATTACTAAGGGTTCCTCCATGGAGATGGCAGGTAGAGATAACAGTCTAGCCAGAGGGAGGAGGCAGGCCCAGGATCCTTTAGTCTTATTGGATTATATGAAAAGCTGAGTATAAGCTCTGGGGCCTCTACCTCAGAGTGCACTCTCTCTTCTTCCTCCTCCTCCTCCTCCTCCTCTTCCTCCTCCTCTTCCTTCTTCTTCCTCTTCCTCTTCCTCTTCCTCTTCCTCTTCCTCTTCTTCATTATGGCCAGCTCAGCGTGCCCTAGGAATGGGGCTGGTGCAACATGTGCCAAAAATTAAACCGTGGTCCCTGTGGTTGCTTAAGTTTTCCTAAGCAGTTGCTTTAGATCACTGAACCATCTTGCTGACCCCTGCAGTGTCACTTCTAGTGGCTGCCTTGGCAGTTAGGGCATGCCTTGTGGGCCTCTTGTCAGTCCCTCTTATGGTGACCTGGATTCTAATAGCAGTAGTGAATGAACCTCATCAGCAGATGAACCTCAGTGTCACTGAGCTCTTCTTGGAGTGCAGAGGGTGTTGATTTATTTTAATTATGGCTGACTGAAGTTATATATGCTGCACTTATGTGTATGTCAGATTCTATCCCCATGCTTGAGAAATTTTGTGCTACTACTTATGTGAATAGTCCTTTCATGCAATTTGTGTTGACTCCTGTTTCATGGACATATATCAACCTTATAATGTTTTCTTGGCAACATCTTGAAGCTGTTGCATTGTTATCTCCTGTTTCCTTATTATTTTGAAGATATCTTTCACTTTACATTCACTGGTGCAGTGCTGTCTTCAAGGTCTGAAAGTCTATTTTTTAGCTTCATTCAAGCAGTTTTGCCAGCTTTCAAAGGAATTTGTCATTTCCAGAATATTAGTTTGAATCTGTTTTATGCATTCTAATTCTATTCTGCATTGTTCATTTAATTTTTCCATCATTTTTCTATTCTCCATTTTTTATCTATGTCTTCCTTATATGTGCTGAGAAATTCTGTCATGCTTACTATCATTTCTTTTGTTTTGACCTGAGAAATTATTTCTGACCTGATTTATTCTATAGCCTAATAGAGTTGTTTCATGACTTCAGTTGCTAATATTTCAGAAATTTCAGGTATGTGGCTTCCAAGTTCTTCTATGATGTTGTCTCCTGGACATGCTCCAAATGGGCTGGAGGTCTGATATTTTCTTTTCCTCCTTTGTTTTATATTTTTGAAGCTTCCAATGTTCACTTGGACTCAGAGCTGTGGTAGAGGTGGGGGGGTGGGTTCAGCAAGGCTCTTGTGACATTTCTAGGAGGCATATTAAGTTTTTCAAATCCCCTGCTGTGTGGTGTGCAGTATGAGCAGTATGGTTTCTCCGATAGTGGGGAGAGCAAGAGTGAGCCACAGCTCAGCAAGTCTCCCGTGATGATGTGGCATGGACCAAAGCTCTTCAAGGCTCTTTGGATGGTGATCATAAAGTTGGGGCCAGGCTCACCAGTGTCCCTTAGCTATGCCCCTCTCATCATTCACTCTGTGGTATTGTGTGGGGCAGTGGTTGCAGCTCAGAAAGGCTTTCTTGATGATGGAGAGTGTGCAGAGCAGGGTTCACTAGATCCTTGCAGCTGTCCAGGTCTCAGCTTGCCATCTAAGGCTGTGGGAGTTGTAGGCTCCAGCTCAGCAACGATCTCTTGACATCAGTGGGACAGGGCAGGGCTTGATAACACCTTTTAATTTTGTAATAAACTGTTTGGCAACATTGAAATGAAAATGAAATCACCTATTCTATGAAAAACTAAGGGCTGAATTTCCATTTATATATATATATATATATATATATATATATATATATATATATGAATATATGATGGCTCAGCCTGCCCTAGGGGTGGGGCTGGTGCAGCATGTGGTGCCAGGGATTGAACCACAGTCCCTGCAATTGCCAAAGCTTGCCTAAGCAGGCGCTTTAGACCACTGAGCCATCTCACTGGCCCAATTCTTTATATTTCTGATTAACATGGAGCTTGCATAAAAGCTTCTGATATACGCTGGGATATATGAAATCACAAGCTACACAGAAATTGGAAGTGCAGTTTCCTGAGCAGTTCTCAGCTTCAGGGCTACAGCACAGACTGTGCAGCTGCAAATGGAACTTTCATGCAGCACTCTGGAAAGTATAATTTTTCATTTGCACTATTTGACTATTGATTTTTAATCAATCAACTTATTTTCAACTCCTCATTTGTGAGGGGCAAGTGAAAGATGTGTGGCTCCCTCTACAATAAGAGTGGCTCACACAAACAAACAAAAACAAAAATATAAAAAAGATGTATCAGTGTTATATCGATATAATGAGCTGTTTCAAATAGGAAATAATTTATGTTATTAGCAGGAATGGCTCTAATTTTACTTGGTGCTGTCAAGGTGAGTTTTATCTCATTGATTAGACAAAAATATTCAACACACAAAGCTAAAAGGGAAAATGTTATTTATCTTAGTTTTTAGAGGTTTCAGTCCATAACTGGCCCGTGCCAACAGAGGGTAGCATGGAAGACAGGCACTGCACAAGGTTCATGGTTTGCAAAAGGCAGCAAAGGAAGCAAGAAACAAGCCTTTTTCTGACTCTTGTGTTGTATCCAAGCTACTAAGATTAGGATGGTGCCAGGCCAATCAGTGGGATGATTTAGTAACCACTACTCCTAATTCTAGCACTTGCAATTCTAGCATTGCATCATGAATCAGTCATGCACTCTAGATGCAGCTACCTTGAAAAAGCTCCACCTATGACTACGTTAGGAGAGATCTAGACACAAGTCACGACAAATGTGATTCATAAAGCTCTCAAATTTGTTCTTTCAAATGAGATACAATTGACATTACTAGGAACTAAATTGTGACTCTAAAAATTCAACATTAGATATATATGCGTTATATATACATACATATAAATAGCATAAATAGAAAATTTTGTAGCTTCAATTTGTAATGAAAACAATTTTCTAAAAATTTTAAAGACTCATTCATCAACAATAGACATATAATTAGACATGGGGCTCAAAAAATTAATAATAGTATAGAAATATGTAGTTTTACCAGTGTTATAGGTGAATAGAAGATGAATCTTAAAGTTTTATGAATTTTAAATATAAATGCAATGACTATAGAGCTCTCAAAAAGCATTTCCAGCCAATACTCAGTTGGATGTTAGAGATGTTTAGATCTTTGGGAAACACTAATGTAAATCAATTAATGTCCTGCAATATTATTAAGGCTTTATTGTTTTTGGTAAACACATCCTTTAACTTTTTGAGATAGAGCCCACCATGGTGATACAGAGCAAGTATCTCCTGAGTTCATTGTCTCTTGCTCATTAAAAGTACAATTTGTTGTTATGGTTTATGTCTAGTTGTCCCCCCAAAGCCTCATGCAATCAGGGGGTGGGGACTTCTAGAGTTTGAGACTTGATTCATGATCCCTGGGATTGTGTATTTTAGTACTGATGGGATTATGGGTCTAAGTACTTCTGGGATTATGGGTGTAGCCTAAGGTGGATAGGCTGAGGTAGAGAGCCTGAATGTAATATAAAGAGAGACAGAGAGACAGACTAGGGCTGTTGCTGTCTGCTGCCCTGGTTGGTTGGCTGCCTCTGTCGCCACTGTTGCTGTTGCACTGCCGTGAACTGCTGCTCTCTGCCATGTGCTTGGGTCCAGCCGAGTATGGACTGAAACCTCCAGTAACTGTGAGTTAAATAAACCTTTCCTTCTTTCATTTTGCATGCCGGATATTTGTCCCAGCAACGAGTAAAAAGTAACTGGGACATTTATGTTTTCTTCTGAGGTAGTAAGTGATTTAAACACTGTTTTTGCTAAAACAACATAGAATAAAACAAATAGCCAACCAGTGACACTTTGGTCCTGTAGATAGTCAAATGCATATCAAAGCCTCATTTTTGTTTAGCATCTTTCTGCTTTAATAATTTGGATGTTGGGTTAAACCTCTGGTTGTATACACATAGAGACAGCTTAATCACTGCGGAAATGTCTGTTTAAGTACTGGCAATGTAAGGTTGATTAAACCTAATTTTATGCAGTTTGTCTTGTCCCTCTTCAAGATCAAGAACATCAAAGTAAGACATCTATAGGGACATTCAGCTGTCAATGGACACTGGGTATCTTCAGTAACTGCCCTGTGCCTGTGGCCACCTTGGATTTCTGGAGAAGCCCCCTAATACTGAGACCTATTTAAACAGAAACACTTATTTCACGTATATTTGGCAAATGACTTCTCCAGAGCCATCTAATGCTGGATTTAGGCCAGCAAACACTGATAGATGAATGAAAAACATTCAAAAACAGAATGTATCTTTTTTTGAGGAAGTCAGAGGACTCGAATGAAATGAAACCCCAAATTGATCTCAACTCCTTGCTTTATTGAGGAGTAGCAAATGCAGAGCATTCTACTGAATGCAGATGATGCTGGCCTAGCAAGGCGTGCTGACAATTTGCCTGAAGCACTAACATTTTTCTGATTGTCCCCTAGGAAGCTTCCTTGTTTCCCCTTTAGACTGGTCTTTGTTCAAGTTGGCAGAGCACACTGACTTCAAGATGCTCTGAGTCCTTGGAGTCAGAAGTTTTCCACACCCTGAGTCAACCTGAGCAGACCTTGACCACCCGGGAACTGTAGGACCCCCACAGTCTTACAAAGCCAGCACGGAGAGAATGATCAACCAGCTTCAAGCCCGCCTCAACTACTGCAGGAAGGACTGGCCTTGCTCCTTTGTTAGAAGGCCAGCGTGAGCCTCCCCAGCAGAGCACTGTCTCCTTCAGTTCCTCAAGATAAAGTCCATTTTCTTACTTTCTAACTCTGGCTCATAATCAAGCTTTGCTTCTCACTGACATTGCTGTCTTGAAATGCCTTCCTGCCCTGAAATGTCACAAACCTGCTCTGGCCAAGTTTAAGTCCCTCTCTCTTCTTTATGGAGCCCTCTTTGCACCTCCTCTGGTGACATTTTGTTTGCACTTTGCTCAAAAACAGTTTGAAATCTCTAATTAAACCATTTAAAAAGAAGTGCTTCCAAGCTTTCAGAATTTGATGTTCGCTACTTGTAATTACAGAAAACAAAGTTTGTAGACAGGAAGACAGTTAAACTAATTATTGGAAAAAGATGGGAAGCAGAACAAATTTAGAAAGAAGAATTACTTCAACGTGTACCTGATTTAATTTTGAACATTTTACCTGCACTTAGGGGAATCTCAATTTATGAGAAGATTTTTTTTGGCAGAATTTATAGTTACAGTTGGATACATTTATTGTTTTTACTAGAATAGTATGAAATGAAAGTCTTCAGTTTCACATAATCTGATTATGCAAATCATAAATAGAAATAACCTAACAATTTTCTGTCATAAATATAGATAATGTTGACAAGTTCTAGGTTGGTAAAGAAATGTTCTAGGAATAGAGACATACACACTGTACCTGTGGCAATATTGGAGGTATATTATTTATTAAAATAAGAGTTTTGGTTATCTTTCATACAATATAATACTTTGATCTGAATATGTCTTCTAGTGCCTATAGAAAAGAGACTTGCTTTCTCAACAACTTTAATTTTTAAATTATAAAATGCAACATGGAAGATTTCTGGCAATTACATGAACTAAAAACAATACCTCATATTTAAATGCTACATACTTTAGAAAAATACTAGTAACAGAGACCAGTATTTCTAAAATATTATTGGAATAATGCAAGACTAGTGATTCTCTTTACATATTTTCAATATTTAAATAATCAATTGAAAGAACTTTTTCATGTTGGTAGGCACAGATATGTTATTTTCAAGTAGTATTTTATGTTTCAAACACTTTTTACAAACAATAATTGTGAAGGTCAACTAACAAAATCCAGTTGTCAATCAAGAAAAGATGTCATGTATTTGTATATCTCTGCATACAAGTTAATTAGTTTGGTGCCCTTTTCACTTTCAGAGGGTCCTAGCTTGGAAGATTAATTACATGGTCACACTATCCAGTACTGTGAAGACAAGGGCCAAGGTGCTAGCTATGTCTTGGCTAATGTTCAGGTATTATTGGTTTAATCTCTGCCCTGATACCACAGAAAGAGTTTGTTTCCAGGCCTTGGGCAAACTTAGGCCTAAATAAGTGTCTCAGTTACTCTTCTCTCATTGCTGGGACAAATACCTGCCTTAAAATCAGAGAAGGAAAGGTTTATTTAGCTCACAGTTAGTGGAGGTTTCAGTGCATAGTCAGTTGGCTTCAAGGTAGAGTGGCACATGGCAGAGAGCAATCTTTCATGGTGACAGCAGACAGCAGAGAGCAAATGGAGGAGTAGTGACAACAGTGGCTACAGAGAGCAAGCCTGTACCCCTCACATTGCGTTCAGGCTATCTGCCTCAGGCTGGGTGTGGTAGCCGCACCCATAATCCCAGTGGATTATGAGTTAATCACAAACTCTAGTTCTCCCCATGACTGCATGACAATTTGAGAGGACAACTAGACTCAAACCATGACAATAACTACAGAGCCTTAAGATGGAATTGAAGAGGAAAATTCAAGAGAAAGATAGTGAGCCACATCCAGATCGCCGGGACTTAAGGGAAGTGTACCCACTCCTTAGGAGGCAGCAGGCAGGCTCCGGGACAATCCTCATGGACCCTAGAAGCAGGATAAGAGTACTGTCTCCTGGCCTTGTCATTTGAAAACTGACGTAATTTGCAAATCAATCAAATTTAGTTTCCGTGTATCCTCTGTAACATTTTAATCTCTTACAGTTTATTCTGTTTCAAAGCAATTGTTTACAATTACGAAAACCAGTTATCTCAGGTGTGTTCATCCAGAGTTCCACTAGATGGAGCTGTTCATCACGCTATAGCGTCATTGAATTCAAAGGTTTCCTTTTAGTTCTGAAAACTAGTGTGCTGCGCAGGACTTGGCATCTGAGTAGAGGATCCAAAAACGTACTTTGCCACATTATGCCTTTCCTTCTGGAATTGTAAGAGAGCACAATGATGTTTACACTATGAAGTGCATAGTGCCACGAGGCCACCCCAGTGGCTTTCTCCCTGTTGACTTAAGAGTGCCTTGTGGATGAATGTATGCTCTATGGAGAGCCCCTGTACTTGTACCTGCTGATGCTGTCTGTCCCTTGGAAAATAAATTTTGAATGTTCCCTGCCCCCCTCATCCCCCCTCTCCCCCAAAAAAGAAACTTTAGCGGTACCCTAGACATGTCCTTGCTTGGGGGTGGCATTCTTGAAATGTTTGTTTCCCTTTGCAAAGAGCTTTGCAATTCTTTGTCTGATGGCTTTTAAAATATTAACATTCTTTAGGCTTTGTTCTAGGTTCCTGATGCAGTCTGCTTACACCTTTTAAATTTGTTTTTTATAAACTAAAGCAAAAATTTGCTTTTTACTATGGTAGCAACGCTTAACATGAGAATTACATCTTTACTAAATTTTGAGTGTGCAACAATACAGTATTGTGGGCTACAGGAGCAAAGCTGTGCAGCGGGTCTCCAGAGCTTGTCCATCTCACCAGGACGAAACTTTGTGTCTCTTGTGAACAACGTCTTATCACCTCCTTCCCCAATCTCGCCTGCACTTTCCCATGGTTCTGTGAGTGTGACCATTTCTATTACTATTATTTAAACTTTTAGATTTGCACATAATAACTGTGCAGTGTGATGTTTTGATACATCATGTACACACATTTTAAACTTGTTTGGAGTCAAATCTAAGTGGAATCCTGCTGTATTTGTCTCTACATGACTCGTTTACTCCACCTGGTATACTGTCCTCAAGTTTCATTCATGATGTTGCACACTGGACAATTTTAAGTGTAGAACAGGATTCTGTTGCATACCTATACTTAGTTTCTCTCAACCCATGGACGTTTAGTTGTTTCTATGTCTCGTTGTAATAGTGATGTAACAAAACTGAAGATGCCATATCTTGAAGACTTGCCTTTGAATTCTGTGTGTGGTACACCCAAAAGTAGTATTGCTGGATCATGTAGTAGTCTATTTTATTTTATTCTATTCTATTTTAATGCATTTAGTACAGGGTCTCACTGCTAGATTGGACTTGTGATGATTCTCCTGTTTTCAGCCTCCCAAGTCCTGGGATTACAGGCACACGGCACCACTCCTGGTTCCGGTTGCCACCTCCTTGGGGCCGGTACGGCCTGCTAGGGATGGAACCCTGGCTGCTGTCCTCTGCCTCAGCAGACATTTTAGTCCACTGAGCTATCTGGCCCAATTCTTTTTTTTTTTTAATGAGTCTATTCTTAACTTACTGAGACACCCTGTGCTGTCCCTGTAGTGGCCTCCAATTTCGCCACCTTGCTGCCGGCGCTTATCTCTTGTCTTTTTGTTAACTACCATCCTAACAGGTGTTAGGTGACACATCATGGTGATTGAGGATAACTTTTCCCCAATAATTAGTGATGCTGAGCATTATCTCATTTGTATTTTTCCTCTGCAGAAGTAGCTATTTCAGTTAATTAGCTCACTTTATAGTCAGGTACTATTGCTACTATGGAGTCATAGGAGTTCCTTGTATATTCTGGGGCGTAGCCCTCTGGGCCCCGTTGTGTGGCTGATGCATTCTCCTTGCTTCAATCCCCAGCTCCATCTTCCAGGTCTCCCTTCAGAGTTCCAGCCACATGCCCAATTTTCCAGAGGGCAGCTACACCGTCTATCCTGCAGCACCCAAGCTGAAATCATGGACTTTGCTACACTTGTACTCCTCTCCCCTGTTCCTTTTCTTTGTACATGACTACATCATCTGAATTATATCGTTTTTTACAACTGAGTCTCGCTTTCACTCCATATTCCTGATATCTCTCAAATTCACCAGCTCTTCTTTCTTTCTTTCTTTCTTTCTTTCTTTCTTTCTTTCTTTCTTTCTTTCTTTCTTTCTTTCTTTCTTTCTTTCTTCTTTCTCTCTCTCTCTCTCCCCTCCCTCTTTCCTGTCTTCCTCCTCCTCTTTCTTCTTGTGATACGGGGTCTTGATACACAGTTTGGACTACTATGATCCCCCTGTCTCAGCCTCCCCAGTGCGGGGATTATAGGCATGCATCACCACATGTGGTTTTGGGACCATCATGGTGAGGTTGGAGTTCTGGAGTAGGCTCAGCATGTGGAACCAGGGATCAAACTTGGGTCCTTATGCTTGCCAGGCAGGTGCTTAAACTGTAGATCTGTCACCCCAGCCCTTCACCGTATTTGTCCAAGCAATGAGTAAAAAGTAACGAAGACAATATTGATTATACTTATTTAATTTAGTCAAGTTTGGCGACCATTACTGAATACAGTGTGTTTGAAAAATAAAACATCTGAAATATAGCAATAGACAAGACGTATTCTTTAACAGAACTGACACATCTACTTATTTTTATTGGATTCTTGTCAGAATCCCTTCAGGGTCATTCCTTCTTCTCTGAAGACCTCATCTGTCCCTATACTTACCAACACATTATTACATTCATTTTGAGTTTTTGTTGGATTCACAGATTATTTTTACATCCAGAATTAAACTCAAAGAATGACTATTTTCCAACTAATATTTTTTATTGTTCCCTGGATGGGGGAGTATATGGTATTTGACAGCTTAGTTTTTGGTTCCGTATAGGCTTGTGGTTATAATTCTGTTTTGTTTGTTTGTTTAATAATACTTTGAAACTTTGATGAACTTAAAGGGTTCCTGCAGCGATTGATAAATTGTGTCAACTTGGCTAGAACATCTCAGCAGTTCTACACCTTGCACCATGGGGCCCCTTTCTAGGGGAGGAAGGACCCTCTCCAGGGCATACAGGGGCCCACCCAAAGGTATGGAGGGCCTGTCCCAGAGTGACTCGACACAAAAAGTGTATATAAAGAGGTCGAGAAAGGGTTCAGCATTCTAATTCCTCAGAGAAACTTCGGTATTCACAGTCAGCTTGGACTTCACCTCCTGGCTTCCAGCACAGACTCTTTGGCCTCCAACTTGGATCCTCTAGCCTTCTGTCACAGATTCTTCACCCTTGCATGGCAGATTCTTCAGCCTTCCATCGCAGGCCTATTGGCCGATTGATAGAGAATTACACAGAACATTGCAGTGAGTTTCGGACCTTGGGACTGAATCCTTCACTCTTGGGTGTGCAGATGTACTCTGCACACTTCCTCATCTGACTCTGTGGTTGACCATTGTAAGCCAATCTTGTAATTTCTTATACATTTGTACATCTTGTGTTGTATCTGCTCTTCTAGTAAAACCCTGACTAATACAGATCCTAACAGCCATGCCAGGAAGTGTTTGAAATTGTCTCTAGCATGCCTTTGGCTTGAGGGGAACTTGAGGATTTGTTTTGGAATTTGAGTCAGTGTCTCTCTCACCTTTGGCTCATGTACCTACTGCACCATCTTCCATACAGAAGTCCTGGTGGTGATCTCCTTCAACAATGTCCAAGCACATCTAGGATATGCTTGTCTTTTTACTTATCAACCTAGTAACAATCTTCCACATTCCTGTATATTATTTTCATAGTTTGTTAACATTTTTACACCCAAGAATTGGGGAATCTTTCCAGCCAACCACGTTGTGAAATATGTAGATGGCATTTTCTTCAGTGTGAAGAATCAGGGAGCTCTTACCACCTGCCTGTGGTAACAGAGCCCCAAAGTTGGACAAAAGGAGTCATGCTCTCATTTTATGAATTCGGGGCTCCTACATAGTTCTTTATAGTCCTTCTCATAAAGACTTGTAGGACTCTGTGTTCTATTATTTATTTATTTATTTATTTTAAAGCGAAAATAGTGAAAAAGTTTTAAAAAAGGCTATGACCAGTAGGAACTCTCAGCCTGTGCCCACATGCCACCGGAACTTCTTCCCCACTCAGATTATAGCCCCAGCATCTGCTGTGCAACCCTGCAGCAAAATTTCCTGCAGAGAGGCTGGGGGTCAGTCCTTCTCAGCTAATGCAGGAGCTGAAAATCTTGCCAGAGGAGCACAGTGGGCTCACTCTCATAAGCCGCAGCAGGAAGAAGCTGAGTGTGGAAGCAAGACCCAGCCAGGCACATCTGGACAATATCAAGCTTGGTAGATCTGGATCTGAATATTAGTAGGCACTAAGAGCATAAGTTCACGAAAGGTCAGAGGACATTGCTATAAAAAATATCAAAGAGAAGGAGCAAGATGCAATCTTAGGCCCTCAGCCAACACAGAACAAATGCAAGAGACACTAGCATAGAAGAAAATAGGAATCAGATGAAATCTCTGAATTAATACCATCCAAAGTAAAGAAACAAACGAAGAAATGTACAGAGGAACTTGGATCATAAATAAATTCTGGTTTATTTCACTTATGAGTATATCTTAAAGATATATCCACATATATATATATATATATATATATATATATATATAAGTAATATTCCATTGTTTAAAAATATTACATCTTTAAACCAGACCTACATGTGTAAATATCATAGTCTTCCTAGTGTAAGAACAGAAAAGAAGAAATAAAAATGGAAAGGCATAACACAGCTGAATGGAAATCAAGAACTGAAGGGTTAAACAATGACGAGATAGCAACCAGAAAAGTTACAAAACATGACAGGGGCATAACTATGCACTTATATACACAGGATGGATTAGACAATGGTCCTAAGAATCTCCAACAAGTTTTTGCACTCAGAGTATCAATGTGTAAGACTAAAATCATGCTTGGAATGCCTGTCATTCTGGTCTTTTAGATGTCTGCTGTCCCCAATGTAATTTAAATTATTGCTGTACACTCTCTCAAGTAACTGTTTCTTTTAAAAGAAAACAAAAAAAGAGTTATTAAAGAGAATACAAGACAAGGAAAAATGCCACAAGATTGATCTTCTACAATTTTGTATATGCTTCGATTTCTAAACTTCTGTGTAAAAATGTATAGCTGCTTTTTTCTTATCACATTCTAAAGGGATTTATTAGAATATCAATGATTGATGGAAAGTACTGGTTCCATGTTAAATCTAAGGCATTTGATATTTAGAAAGGAGTGATGTTAAGCTCAAGTACCTATGACATAGAGTAATAGTATCACTAAGCTTATCTTCTGGAGGGTTAACAACTTCAGTTTGCAGGCCAAAAAATTAGAGAAAAAGAAGGAATACAAGTATAGCCAATATTTTGGCCCCAGCCCTTCAATGTCAGTGTGGACTCAGAACATAAGAGAACCTGTGCTGTAATATCCTTTACCGTAGTTATGTCCTGAATTTTCTGTTCAAGGAGATTATGAGGCCACAGAGGAAAGGGACTGATGATGTATAGTGTGCATATGGAATGTCACGTAGAGAGAAAACTTTCTCTCAGGCTTTCATAGAGAGCAAACTGGAGAAGCAATCGGCATGACTCATCCAGATGGCTGACACTAACAAAAGTTTTACAAAGTGCTGTACATGGTTTCAGAGTAAATCCTGAGGAGATTTTACTGATCTTGTCAGATACAAAAGTTACGTGCCGGTCTTGCTTTAACTTGGCCTTAACCAGCAGAAAAGTTTAACCATGAAGCATAACAAGTAAAGCTAGATTAGTATGCTGAGCCATAAAAGGGTCAAGTAAATAGCTCCTGACATTGCCAGTTCTACTGATAACCCATTAATATTATGGAATATTCGGCTATGTATACAACCACTTACTCTTAGTTCAGTGAGAAGAAATATTTGTACTAATAGGGTTTAGAAAAGTTATGTCTGTATCTTGTACTCTGAACAACTACTATGAATAGAACAATAAGTGTAGTACTAATTATTGTGGCTGTCCTAGTAATGTGTTTTGAAACTCATTGTTCTTTCTTATTAAAAGTAATAAAAAATGAAAAACATATGCTAGTAGGAGAGTAATAATAAATAATACCTCTTTATAGTAGTTACAACGTTCTTTTCAATCAGCTAGCTATATAATTATCTTAACTGTCTTTTGTGGCATATATATATATATATATATATATATATATATATATAATCTTTCACTCACCCCAATTTTTCTTTTCTTTTAAACAATTTTTTCCTAATTCACAATATCAACTTTACATTTTAAGATTATTTACTTATTTATTTATATATCTAAGTCATATTTATTACGGGACTAATATCCAAAATATATAAGAAACTCAACTCAATAAGAACATTAAATAGAGACCCAAATCGCACCGCTGGAAGCTGAGCCTGCGCGCCCGCCGCGGGTAAGCTCCCTGCGCCCCTCTGCCCCGCCTCTGCGTTCCCTCGACTAACTTCCTGTTCCAGCCCAGACCCAAATCGCACCGCTGGGAGCTGAACCTGTGCACCCGCCGCGGCTAAGCTCCCTGCGTCCCTCTGCCCCGCCTCTGCGTTCCCGCGACTAACTTCCTCTTCCAGCCCAGAACCAAATTGCACCGCTGAGAGCTGAGCCTGCGCGCCAGCTCCTTGGCCTGCCTTCCCTTTCCCCGCCGTCCCCCCCACCCCGCTTTTATTTTTTTGAACCCCTCCAGCCCAAGCTCCAGCACTGAACTCATCAAATAGCCCGTTTGGCAACCGATCTGGTCCACGAGCCTACCAGGACTACTCAATCCCAAAGCTCCACCCCCACCTACAGACCACATCCGCCAGGATTCACAAAAGCTAGCAGCCAGAGCCCCAACACAAGAGTCAGGAACCTCTGTAGAAGAACCACCTTGGAGTCTCCAGACCAAACGCCCATAGACACAGCATAACACCACCAAAGTGCAGAGGTCGCTTCCATACAAAATGATAACAACAAGGAGTAGGAGGCAATCTCAGGACC
>PVJA010024532.1:0-31748 GCA_004027025.1 Myocastor coypus | reverse complement strand
TTCTGTTCTACTCCAAAATGGTATGAAGCCAGGAGTGGTGGTGCACACCTATAATCCCAGCACTCGGGAGGCTGAGGCAGGAGGATCGGTGTGAGTTCGAGACCAGCCTGGGCTACAAAAGGGAGCTCAAGACCAGCCTGAACTGCATAGCGAGACCCTGTCTCAAAAAGACAAAAAAAAAAAAAAGGTATGAATAGGTCTGTAAAAGAGATGTTAGACAAGTATTAGAATTGAGGAGACAGTATCTCAAGCCTTTTGGATACAGGAAAAATAGATAAAGCAAATCATACTTCTAATTAGGTATCAAAAATATGGAAGTTTTGAAAAAGATACTGCATCTCAAGACATAGATAAAAGAGAAATATGCAAGATCTATAATGTGAATATGCAGAGTATCATTAAAAGAAAGTATAGAACAAAATAAATGTAGGAATATATCATGTACATTAATTAGTGAAAATTAAAAAAAAAAAACTTCCTCATTATGGTCTATATCTAGTTGCCCCCCCCCCCCCGAGCCTCATGAGTCATGGGGCAGGGACTTCTAGAGTTTGAGACTTGACCCATGAGTCACTGGGATTATGTTTTAGTACTGATGAGGTTATGGTCCGAGTACTGCTGGGAATTATAGGTGTGGCCTGAGGTGAATAAGCTAAGGCAGAGAGCCTTATGTAATTTAAAGAGAGACAGAGAGACAGGCTCGCGCTGTTGCTCTCTGCTCTCCTGGTTGGTTCGTTGCCTCTGTCACCATATTATTGCTGTTCTACCACCATGAACTGCTGCTCTCTGCCATGTGCCTCTCAGGCTTGGAGCCGGCCAAATATGGGCTGAAACCTCCAGTAACTGTGAGCTAAATAAACCTTTCCTTCCTTCATCTTGAGGGTCGCGTATTTGTCCCAGCAACGAGTGAAAAGTAACCAAGACACCCATGCTAACCTATATATCCAATGCGATGTTCATTTCTAGAGAATTTTTTCAGAAGATGATCAACTGATTCCAGAACTTATTTAGTAATGCCATGAAACATAAATAGCTAAAATAGTCCTGAAGAACAAAGTTAGAGGACTTACACAACCACCTATCAATCCTAGCATAGTCATAGTATATTATAATTAAGCAAAACAGACAGTTACAATGATAATGAAAGCTGACTTAATCTTTTAAAAACCAATCAATGCATTTCACCACATCAGTACACTACTAAAGAAAAATAGCATAAAAACACAACAGATACAAAAAGCGCGTTTAAAAACAATCCAGCCTTCACATCAAAAACTTTCAGAAAACAAGCAATAGAAGAGAACATTGTGAAACTAGAGAAGTGCATCTGGAACTCATATACACCAAACATCATATTAATGGTGAAAAATAGGAAGCTTTCTCCCTGAGATCAGGAAGAAAGCAATGCTGTCTGCTTTGATCATTTCCATTCAGCACTGTGTGTGAAGCCGCATCAGTGCAATTAACACAAGAAGAGCATGGATATTGCACAAGAAGAATTAAAAGTATCTTTCTTCTCACATGATATAATCACCTATGTATAGAACCTCATGAATCTAGGCGAAAACCTCCAAGTTCCACTTCTGGCAGGAATGCCTGAAGGGCTCTGCAGGTCTGCTCCTCAGTGAAACTGAAACTCAGTGAGAAACAAAGCGTGGAAATATTTCAATCAAAAATCATTAAAGCCTTGCCCATGCCTAGCTCAGTGACTCAAAATCTCCATCCCAGATTGGATGCAGCCCCAAATGTAGGGTGCCTCTGTCCCCAGTTCCCAGCTGAAGGACCATCTTCCTGGGAGGGACGAGACATGACCATTTCTCACCTTGGAGTATGCTACTTATTGCTAAGGCTAAATTCTGAGCAACTGTGACTGAAAACTGAGAATGTCCTTCTTCCTTCCAACCCTTATTCATTGGGTGGTGAATTTAATTTGGATCCAGCAACGTTGAGATATTGTAGCCCTCTTGAATGTCTTTGATTTGGCTGATACAGTGCAAGCTCTCAGGACCTGGGGCACTTTCAACACAGCATCTAGCAAGGATCAAACTCTGTACCAGGAGGCTGTCCTCAGAGAAAAGTGCACTTCACAGTCCCAGAACCAGAGCCACAACTTAACGAATTTATCCAAAGGCCATAAAACAGAAAGCGTGAAAACTCTCCCCTAATGAACTGACTTAATTTGCAACCCTTATGGAAAACTGTAAACCTAAGGGTGCTCTCAAAAACAGTGGAGATCATTGTGAGAAGAATTTTGGTGGATACAAAAAGATTGTTGGAAATGTAGGCTGAACCACAGATTGCTGAACAGAAACCAGGAAAAGGGCAGTGAGGAGGGGCCCTGCTACAGTCAGGAATAAATATTAAACAACCTATAATCTCTAGGACTATTGAAACCCACAAAGATTTTTGAAGCGTATTTCTTAGCCGGTTCAGCATCAAGATCAGGAGAAAGCAGCAAGAGCTACTCCACAAAGGGTGGCCCATAGAACCTGTACAATACTTTGATCCCGCCCCACCATCCACTTTTGTTATTTATGTTCTTTTTACCTTTAATGCTTTGCTCTGCCAACATCTCTTACAGACATGACATGGCTCCCATAAGAGCTCCAAGGAGGGCAATTTCACTGCAGCCAATGACTCAGTTACACTAGGAAATCCCACTCTCCATGCCCCAAAAAGCCTTCACCCCTCCACATCACTCCTAATGATCACAGTGGTTGGATAGTGTATAGGCTAACCCGAACTGTTGTTGCAATATAATCAAGAATACTCCATTTCACAGCAAGGCAAACATCCTTATTTCCAGTCATTCATTTCTATCCTTTGTTTGAAAACATTCCCACATATTCCAGAAGTTGAAAACGACAAGATGTCAATGAGCAATGTTTTCCTTAAACAACACACACACATCTGGTACCTTCAGGCACATTTTGGGGTGTTTCTCTGTTGATATTAGATTCAGTAATCTGGGGGAAGCTGAACTGACCAATAGTAACTAATTGATGAAGAAAAAAAGCAACTGAACTCCTAAAAAGACCCCATTTTTATAATTCAGGCTCTCTGGAAGACCCTGTATTACCTTTTCCATTCCTGAAGCTAGTTTCAGGAATATTTTTAAATGCTTTAAAGAAAACAAACCTTGGGATTTAGCAAATAATGTGTCTCAAAGGGATCTCAAGTGGCTCTCTAATTCTCTAATGAAAACCTTCAATATATATGGTAGGCATGGAGATCCACTGTGGGAGGTCGGGGCAGGAAGAATACACACTTGAGCCAAGCCTGGGGAATTGAATGAGCTGAAAAATATGTACTTCAGTGCAAAGGTCATGACTTGTATCCCCAGTACAATGCAAACAATCTTCAGTAAGACATGCTGTACTGAGAAGACCTAGGGTTACAGATACTTCCTAATTCCCCTTCCAGATGGATTAAGATTCGAAAAATCCGCTCATTAAAAAGATACTACACTTGATCTTAGCCAAAACGCCAAGAAGCAATGCTCATTAAAAAAAGATAAATCACATTATAGTGGCAGAGGGTGGGGCCATGTAATTTTCCAAAATTTAACACGGAATCCAGGCAAAATAATTTTTTAAAACCACCTGATTTTATTTTGTGTCCATAGATGCACAAGAGGCATTTGATAAAATTTAACAGGAGTTCTGATGAAAACTGAGCAAATTAGGTATAGAGAGAATGTATAGGGCTCAACATAATAAAAACTCTTAATTATAAAGCAATAGCTAACATGTTATTAAATAGCAAAGTACAGAAAACTTTCTTTAATCTGGGATAACCCAGGTGTGGTGGCACACATGTGTTGTCACAGTAATCAGAAAGCTGAGGAGGAGGAGGATCACCATGAGTTCAAAGCCAGGGTGGGCTACATTAGCAAGATCCTATTTCAAATCCCTCCAAAAAACAAGACAATAACAGTAGATAAATATGGAAGGAGTCAGGTATGCCCACTTTCACAACTCTTATTCAGCACTCTATTGGAAGTTCTAGCTGGAGGAATCAGGAAGAGGAAAGAAAGAGACAGACAGACAGACACAGAGAGACAGAGACAGACACAGACACAGACACAGAGAGACAGAGACAGACACAGACACAGACACAGAGAGACAGAGACAGACACAGAGAGACAGAGACAGAGACAGACACAGAGGAAGGAAGGAAGAAAGGAACCCAAATTGGAAAGAAGGAAGTAAAATGGTCACTGTATGCATGAGTAGAGTCACGAAACGCCACCAATAAACCATGAGAACTAACAAACAAATCCAATACAGGCTTAGGAGACAACATCAGCATTTAAGAAATCTATTGTGTTGTTACCTGCCAATAGCTATTTATCTGAAAATACGAACCAGTAAATCAATCTCATTTACAATAGCTACAAAAAGGTAAAATACGTAGGAATAAGTATAACAAAAGAGGTGCAATACTACCTCAATGAAAACTATAAAATATTTATAAAAGAATTTGAAAATGACAGCAAAAATGATAGGAAGAAGCTCTGGTTTGCTGTACATTTCAGACAGCTAACAAAAAAAATTTTGAGGTGGGCAAGATAGCTCAGTGGTCTAAAACACTTGTTTAGGCAAGCTTAGGGAGACACAGGGACCTCGATTTAACCCCTGGTCTCAGGGCGCTGAGCTGGCCAAAAAAAATAAGATTTTGAGAGATTTCATTGCAAAGAAATCATCATAAATGATTGTAACTATATTTAAATATTCTAAAAAATAAATAAATATTATGCAATGCGTGCTAGCTTATTAAAATGTGAAATTTTTAGTTTTTAAGTATGAGGTCAAACAATTTTAAAAGTTTACATATACCTAATACTTTAAAAATTAGAATACATTGGCTTTATGAGTTTGAAAAATTAATATTGTTAAAATGTCCATATGCTCAAAGTAATGTACAGATTGACTGCAACCCTTATCAGAATACAAATGCATGATTATATAAAATTTATTCACTTACCATCATGTAATGCAATATTATTTGTCTTGTATCAATAAAAAATATTATAATTATTTTGGCATTGCCTATTTAATAATATTTAAGAATTATTTCATCATTATCATTTGCCATTTTTACTTGTTAAATTAATTAATATAATATAGATACATGTAATGATCATATTCACTATGGGGAATTTATGCCTGTATATGATATATCTTGGTTTCTTTTTTTTCCTAATCCCATCCCCTCCCTTCAACTCCTCTTCCCCTCTGGGCTTGCAAAGCTTTGCTTCCATTTTATCCTTCTTTATTTTTCTTGTCTGCTCCTTCTTTCTCTGCTCTAGTTCCTCTTTCCTCTTGAAAAATTCTTCTCATCTCACAATATCTATTGCACATGTTGGTCCTTATTTATTCTTTCAGTTCCTCACAACAGAGAGACAATGAGACGTTTATGCATGTATGTCCAACTTATTTCACTTATAAGTATGGTCTCAAGGTGTACCCATTTACCTAGAAATATCTCCAATTTATCCTTCCTTATGATTCAGTACTCCACTGTATTTTTTAAAAAAAAAAAACTCATCTTTTTTTATCCATTCCTCGGTTGTTGGGCATTTGGGTTGTTTCCAAGATATAGCTACTACACACTCTGCTGCTATAAACAAGAATATACATATATCGCTGTGGTACGATGTTTTAACTTCTTATGCAAAGATATCCAGAAGGGAAATACCTGAGTCAAGTGGAACCTCCAGTTCTAGTTTTTTGATGAATCTCCACACTGATTTCCACAGTGGCTGCACACTCCTTCCAACAGTGGAAAATGCGTTGTTTGCCCCTACAGCCCTCTACCATTTGCTAGTGGTTGCTTCCTTGATGATAGCCACATTTCTGGAGTGAAACGGAATCTTAGTGTTGTTTTAATTTGCATCTCTTGGGTGACCGGTGATGTTCAACATTTTTTATATATTTACCTGCCTTTTGTATTTCTTCATGTGAGAAGTGATATTCATCTCTGATGCCCATTTTTGGATCAGGTCTTAGCATTTTGGAGGCCTAAATTCTTTCAATTCTTTATTTGTTCTGGATATTAGTCCTTTGTCTGAGGACAACTAGTAAAATATCCTCCCACTCTGTGGGTGGTCTTTTCATTATGTTCATGATTTTTTTCTTTGGCTGAGCAAAAGTATTTTAATAAGATAAGATCCGAGTTGTTAGGTTTTTTTGGCATTGATCAAGGTTTTTGTTCATGCAATGTTTGCCTATACCTGTGTTTTCAAGAATACTATCTATTATCTTCCAATAAAGTTATTGTTTACATTTTTAATATTTAAATCTTTGACCCATTTTCACTTTAGTACCTGGTGATAGACATGGGTCTACTTTTAGTCTCTGTCATGTGGAGAGCCAATTTTTCAAGCAACATTTATTAAAGAAGCTCTCCTCCTTCCAGTAAGCATGTGTGGCCTCTTTGTCAAAGATAAGGAGGCTGAATGTGTTCGGCGTTGTTTTTGGATTTTCTAATCTGCTCCACTGACCCTAGGGCCTGTTTTTTTGGTTTGCTGTTGTTTCCAGGACTACACTGATTTTATCACAGTAGCTTTGTAATTTAACTTCAGGTCAGGTCTACAGATACCCCCTACCTTGCCTTTGGTGGCTGGAATTGCTTTTGCTATTCTACTTCTCTCTTGGCTCCACTTGAATTTTCAGAATGTTTTCCTAGTTCTGTGAGGAATGCTAATGGTATTTGGTGGATTTCACTAAATGTGTATTACAGTGTTTGAGAGTATGGTCATTTTCATTGTGTAGATTCTTCCCACTCATGAGCAAGGGATAGATTTCCACTTTTTCGATATCTTTTTTTCAGGGTACTCATTATTTGATCTTTTAAAACAATTATTAGTTTATGTTTTCAGTTCATGTAGTTTATAGTCATTATGTACATATTTGGTTTTTTTCTGCTAGCTAAAGGTAAAAGCTTGAGGCATTGATTTCAGGTTCATCTTTTCTAATAATAGTATTAGTGTTAGGAGCTTCCTCTTGGGACTGCTTTGTAACATGTTTTTATTTCATTGAATGGAAAATGCTTTAAATATTCTTTTCATTTCTTCTTTCACTTCTAAGTTATTTAGAAGTGTATTATTTAGCTCTTACGAACTTAGATATTATCCAGATGTATTTCTATTATTTATTTTTATTCACATTTCAGCCTGAGAACATGTGTATATTCTGAATTCTTCTTTTAGTTTTTTTATGAGCTAGAAAAGTCTATTTTGGCAAATGTTCCAGGTGCACTTAATGAGAATGGACATTCTGCTGTTTGGATTGTAATGTTCTATAAATCCTAATTGGATAAAATTGATTGGTAATGTGACTCAATGTTCTGGGGTACTACTTTCTGTCTGTTTCTGTCTGCTTGGTGTATTATTTCTTGGAAAGGCAATATTGAACTCTGCAACCATAGGGCCATGGTTTTCCTTTCAGTTGTTAGTCTTTTTAGTTGTCTGCAGCCTCTGATATTAGATATATATGGGCTTTGGACTGTTACATTCTCACTGATGATGTGACCCCTTTATTATAATGCACCAATCTTCTTTACTTCCAGTAATACTTTTATATCTACTTTTGCTACCACAGAAATAGCTGTTTCAACTTGCTTTTGATTAGTGTTGCATGGCATGGTACATCTTTTCCCATCATTTTACTTTTAACCTACTTATGGCTTTATCTTCAAAGTACATTTCTCTCAGGGAGTAATTTTAGGGCCTATTTTTTTTTTCTATAATCCAATTTGGCTACATCTGTCATATAATATGGATGTGTATATGTGTGTCAACTTTCTGATACTTGAGATCAAGCAACTTCAAAGGAGGAAAGTTTGTTTTTTTTTTTTTTGACTCATAGACTTAGAAGTTTCAGTCCATGGTCATGTGGCCCAGTTGCTTTTGGGTCTTTGGTGTGACAAAGGGTGGAGCAAAGCTCTCACTTAATGGCAGACCAAGAATCAGAAGAGAGACGAAGGGCCAGGGTTGCCCTTCCCCCCTGAGCCCGCACTTCAGTGACCCAACATCCAACCACTAGGTCTGATCTACTAAAGGGTTTTCTATCTCCCAATAGTGCCATGAATTTGAGACCACATATTTAATATATGAGCACTTGTGAGGCATTTCATATTCAAACCATCATCAAATTATTTTGCTCATTTTCTGGCTTCCTTTGGGCTGAATGTTTGCAGTAATCAAATTAATATCCTTTCTTACTTTAGTAACTATATTTTTCTTTAAATTCTATATTATGCACCCTTCTAAAGTCTACCTATAAGTAATATTATATCACTTGTGGAGTTTTCAACCATATAGCTCCATTTCATTTTCCTTTTTATTCTACTTCATAGTCTATGTGCTATTTGTTGACATAAAGTTTCTTTATACAACTATTTTTTCTTTACACAACTATTAAAGGCACACAATAACTTGTTATTATTTTTTGCTGTAAGTAGTCATTTATCAATGAAAGGTATTTAGAAAAGAAGAAACTATTTCATATTGACTGACACATTTACCATTTTTGTTGTTCTTTCTGACTTTCAGCAGATCAAGATTTTTATCTGGAATTACTTCCCTGTGCTTGGCACATTTCCATTCAATTTTTTTTTTGCAGTGCAGATATGCTGGTAATAATTTTTTTAGGATATATATATATATATATATATATATATATATATATATATATTTGAATAAGTATTGTTTTGCCTTTGTGTTTAACTATGTTTTATCTGATTATAGAATTCTGTGTTGACTTTTTACCACGTAAGTCCTTTATACTGTGTTTCACCTACTTTCTAAAAAGGAATCTGCTATTATTTTAAAGTTTTTTGTTATGTATAATGTTATTTTTACTGTATTTCCATTTAATATTTACTCTTTATCACTGGATCTAAGCAATTAGCTCAATTCCCTTGGTGAATTTTTTCTTATTTCTTGTCCTTAGTGTTTGCTCAGGTTCTTTCGCAGAGATTATAAGTCCCATCAAATTCAGAACCTTATATGAATTTCTTGAAATAAGCCAAATAATCTTGAAGTAATCGTATAATGCACCAATGGCCTGCTTGTTTTTTTAGTCTTTTACCCTCTGTGTTTCATTTCTGCTACCTGCTATTAATGTCTTTAACATCACTGGTCTATATTCAACAGACCTATGCTTTCTTGTACCATTTGAGCATTTACAATATTGATATAATGCACTCATGCAGTAATTATTTCATCTATGCCATTTCTACATCAGCTTCTGATGATCACTTTTGCTGTCCCTTGGGGGTTGTATTTTCTAGCTTTCCACACTTCGTAATTTTTGACTGAACAGTTGCCATTGTAAATTTCACTTTACTGAGTATCAGGTATTTCTGTATGTATGTAAATCTTCTTGATACTTGTTCTGATACTATGTTAAATTACTTTTTAGAAATGCTTTGATTGTTTTGGAGTTTGATTTTAAGTTTTTGGGTGTGGAATCAAAGCAGTGATTTTTTCACATGCCTGAGGCCTTAGCCTTCTGGGGCCCCTAACTCATGCCCCATATGTTATAAGATTTTTCTCTTTGATCAGCAGAAATATAAACTGTTTTACAACTGTATTGTGCCCCCCCCCCACCTCAGATTTCCTAGTAATGTTTCTCACCCTTCATTGATCCCTCATCTGTATGATCTGGGAAACTCTTACATGATCATGGGAGGAGGACCCTGTACAGATTTTTGTCTTTTTTATTATTATTATTGCCGGCTCAGCTTGCCCTGGGTGTGGGGCTGGCGCAGCATGTGGCGCCAGGGATGAAAGCTTGCCTAAGCAAGTGCTGTAGACCGCTAAACCATCTCACCGGCCCTCCTCTTCACGCTTCAGTGTCCTCCTTCCACCCTCACTCCCTCCCACCTCTTTGTCTTTCTCTTTCCTCCTCCTCTCTGCCTCTGTCCCTGTATCTCTGTGCCTCTCCATGTCTATGTTTCTGTTCTACAAAGGTAGGCATCTCTTCTGTTCTAAAATTCTAGCCACCTTGACCTCTCCAATTTCTGAGCTTTCAACTCTTTCTAATCAATTCAACTGAAGAACCCCTCCAAGTGCCATTTGGCTTCCTCTCCCTGCAATGCAGCCTGACAGTTCTCTCCACAGAGTAAGCATCTGCAATTCTAATTCACATTGTTCCCTTTAAAGGTCTTTCTCCTGTGCTGTCTTTGTTCAATTTTAAAAAAAAAAAACATTAGAGAATATGTGCTTATTGCATGGTTCTTCTTTAAGATTAGAAGAAGAATCTGATCTTTATTACTCATTGTTACCAGAAACAAAAGGATCCACTCATATTTTTCACAGGCATTCAAATTATACCTGTCTACAACTGTACTGATTTCCACATGCTATTTCTTGCTTCACTGTTCCAAACTGAGTTCCAAAAGTAACAAAAGAAAACAACACTATTTCTCCTCTAGAATTGTACTATTGTAGAAAATATCAACATGTTTGACAGTATAATATTGAATGAAATAAGTCACAAACACAAGATTAAGTATTGCATGCTTTATCGTTTACATGAACCCCCACAAAATAAACAAAGAGTAAAATTTCAAATAGATAATAGGAAATAGAGAGAACAATCTTTTTCAAATGTGAAAGGGACCAAGAGAAGGAAGGACAGGGCAAGGAGAGGAAAAGGGGACTAAATTGAGATGAGCTATATACATGTACCAAATCCTCACAAGGAATGCAATCACTATGTAATGCAAACATGTGCTAATAAAAACTGAACTATCAATTATTGTCATTCAACCACATAAGCCAGCAATTTGAAGTTATTCTTTTGTTGTCCTCTTTTCTAGAATCATATTCTAATTGGTCACTGAATTCTTTCTTTCCAAAGTCATGACTGTCATCTTGGAAGACTGCCATTCATCTGTGATAGTTTGCTTCCTTCAACACTGCACTACTCTAATCCATTATTTATATCAAAGCAACCATCACACAGCCTTTCTTTAGAAAGAAATAACAAAATTTAAAATACAACTTTAACTTTACTGAGCATATTTTCTTGTAGTGGTATGGGTGAAAGAATTCCAAAACTGTCTGAATATAGTGTACAACTGATCAAGTATATCAGTGGAAAATACTGTGTTGGGCTGGAATTAGTAGTATTAGTTCAAACTCATTGCACATATACACACACACACACACACACACACACACATATATATGCATATAAATGTACATGAATATGTACATATATGTTGAAATAAGATATATATGCATGAATATGTATGTTTCTGATTGCAATTTTCTAAGTTCTGTCCACGGATAAGTCATAGAAACAACAATAACCTTATAGCACTGGCAACAGGTTATACTCAAGGGTTCCACTCCAAACATAATCTCTTGCGAAAAAATCCGTTTCTTGGGGAAATTGGCTGATTTCAAGGATGAAACAGGGAAAATACAAAATAAACCTAAACTGTACTGTCGTGAGATTTATTAAAAGTATCCTTCAAGAATGAGGCAAACATACCAAAAGGAAACAAATGAACCAGATAAGATAATATGAGCAAAACTTTTAATGAAAGTGGATATTATTGATTTATAATCTATTGAATAGAATAGGAGTGCTTCATAATGACAGCTAATTAATTGAAGAGAAAGAAAGATTGCTTACAACAGAATGTCATCTAATAAATGTAGAGGAATAATAGAAAAGCACCAGTTTTCTGGTTGCAACAGTTATTATTCATGCAAGACTAACCAACAATTGCTATAAGTATTCAGATCAAGATGGACGAGGAATGGAACAGTCTCAAAGCATAGTCTCTCTAATAATTACTTTTTAATTATAAGTATAAAATAACAGTTTAAAGCAGTTAAGGTGCACATCAAAATTAACACTAATAATCAGGCAAATAGACATAGCCTGAGAAAAATACAACAAACTCCTAGGGATTTATTTTTAAAAATGAATGAGGAAGATCTGATTGATATCATGAAGAAGAGAATATTGAGTAATTACATCAGATTATAGGTTAAAGAGACACATCACTAAACATAACACATAATCCTGAATTGAATCTTAAATGAAAATAATTGCTATAAAGGGCACTTTGGAAGTAGTTAGAAAAATTTAAACGTAGTCTAAAATATGAAAAAGGTCTTATGCTTTGTTATGCTTTCTGAATTTGTAAATGCACTGCGGTTTTAAAAAATGATGTCTTTGTTCTAAGGCCATATGCACTGAAGTATTAGGCACAAGGAGACATGATGTGAGCAAATAATTCCCAAATCGTTTCAGATAAAGGGAAATGCATGCATGCCATTTTAACACAGCCTATGGCACATAATAATGCATTTATTCCACTGTGATCATATTGCTGATGCTGTTGAACTGATCATCAACTACCTTCCTATCCCACCCAGGAACTTTTCAGCTTCAGAGTGCTTGGCTGGTATGTTCTCAGGGCTTTGAGAACCAGGACTGCCATCATTCCTGGGTCCCACTTATCATCCATGCAAGGGTATTTGTCACTAGAACTTGCTTTGCTCATACTTCGATATATAATACTCCTCACACACTTGCCTAAGTAAAACCTAGAACCTATCAAATCACACTAGAGAGATCACACCCTAAAATGAAAGAGTCCAATAATTTCTAATGCTTAAGAGAAACAGACCAAGATTTACACTAACCTTGCTCAACAGATTACTGAAGGCAAAATATTCATTTCGCTTTACCTGATAACAAGCCTAGAAGAGAAATTTTCTAAGTTTTATGTTTATTGGACATGATTACAGTACATGAAGATTACACTCATTCATTGTTGGGGATTGGTGCCTTCACATGATATATTTCAATTATTTTTATGTCCCTTTTCCTCTCTGACAGCCTCTCCTCCTCCCTGCCTCTCTTGATCCCTTTCCCATTTGGGTTTTTCCTTTTCTTTATCTTTTTTCTGCTCTTTCATTTATCTCTTCGGTTTTTCAAGCAGAGAATCTGTACATTTCTTCTGGTTTATGGAAAGCGGCAGTTAATGCTTCCACTTGTTTTGTTTTCTTTTTTCAATTGTTTCTCAATTTTGTCTTCTTAAATTCTTACACATTTCTTTCAATTTTTCTTTCTTCTTTCAATTTTATAAGCATATATCTGGTAATATGAACAGCTGGTTGGAAGACAGCACTATATATTACAACAAATACTGTGAAATTCATATTACTTGGTTAAGTAAAGATCTATATCACTTGTAATTTCTTTCTGTTTTAATTCTAATTTGTACTCTCTTTAAAAAATAAAAAACTAAATGCAGAAGAGAATCTTCAAAGACTCACTGACCTCCAAGCCCAGGGCGCAGCCGGTTGTCATAGCCATCCAGAAGGCGATCCAAGATTCGGGTGAAGATAGTGATGTTGTCGGTGCTGTCTTCAGGAATATTCGGATGCTTAGGAGACAGGCTGGTGTAATGCAAAGCAAAAGAAAATGATAGTTCATAATAGGAAAGAATTACATGTCTAAACACTTTAAGTCAAGATGATTTTCGTCAATAGAACAGGCCAATTAAATAGCCATATATCTTAACCAAAATAGCAATTAGTTCCTCTTTGTCACAGTGATTACCTCTGTGGGAAATCAACCATCGGCACTACTTGATCTCTTACTCTAGCACTACCGTGAAGTTTATCAAATACATTCCAGCTACATTCCAACCCACACAGAGACTTACACAGAAGTCCTGGAACAAAATGTTTCTGGGAGCAGTACCTGGAATATAGTTGATTCATCAAGTTTTGTTGCATGAATGAACAGGACTCAAAAAGAAAGTTTTAGTGAGGCTTACCTTTAACCCAGAGAAATGCCGGTTTACAAAATAACAGAGTCAGATAAAATCACACATTGCACGTAAGTCTCTCTTAGCCCTGCCCTTCTGGACACGAGGCAAGCAAGCCACAGTGGGCCACACATGTTAGCACTACGGGCCCTGCTCTGCCAATGTTCCTCAGCTGCCTTCTACTTGTCTAAGCTGGGTGCACCCACCCTGCAAGCCTTTCTGATCTATTTGCCCTGGTAAGTTCGATTTTTTGAAGAAGAGTTTGGTGTAGCTAGACAGGACAACCATTTACATCTCTGGGTAGTTCAGGGGAAAGAGGGATAAGGTGAAACAAATGACTATTCCTAACGTGAAAGAGATAAGGTGCAGAATCAAGAAATGGACCAAGAGCTAGAAATTCTGAGTCCTGCTTCACCCTGTATTTCTTATCTGGTGTAGACTGTTGAGAAATCTTCACTTGGACCCAAGAGGTTGACTTTAATAAATATATAACGTGCAAGTATGTTGTTAATTGAGGCTGTAAAAGCTACAAGATGTCACTTAAGAAATCCTAAGTGAAAGCTGAGGTGCCCATATTTATCTCTAGCACTGAGCAAGTTTCCTGTTCAAAAAGACCCTCAGGATAAACTCAAGTCATTCATAGGCAAGTGGATATAACTTGAGATCATACACAGAAGTGAACTAAATCAGACTGGTATGTGTAAATATCGTACTGTCTCCCTAGTGTAAGAGCAAGACAGAGTAAATAAGATCCAAATGTATAATAGATATTGGGAAATGGGAAGACAGTGATCAAAAAGAAAGAAATGGGGATGGGGGAAATGAGAAAAGAAGGAAGGGAAAAGAAAAATCACTGAAAAGAAAGGTTTCTTCTTATATTGTTTGATCCCATTTTAATGCTGATATCTTGTAATCAGAGTAACTACTTTGAACATAACAATATGCAATGTATTAACCACTGTGACGCTCCTATTATCTGGTTGTAACATTTTATATCATTGTTTTATTGTTTTTCTCTTTAAAGAAGTAAAATTTAAAAAATAAAGACACTAGGAAGAGGTACAGAATTGCAGAATCATCTAAATTAAGTAGTTTTCACTCTTTTTTTTTTTTGTGGAGCCGGGGATTCAACTCAGGTCCTTGTGTTTGCCAAGCAAGTGCTTATTCTACTGACCTATCTCCCCAGCCCCAAATAGTTCTCACTCTTAACTGTCATTCTCTATATGAAAACCTAGCAAGAGTCATTCTGAACAAGTTCCTTAATTCATAAATATAATTAAATTCACTTAATTATTTAGTGTATTTTATTAACTATGAGATGACTATTACTATTCTAAGCGCTGAGATACCATATAAAAAAATAAAGTAAGGTAAATCAAAAAACCCAATCGTAAACTACACATGGAGAAAGAGAAGTTCAAGAGCATGAGGGCGTGCACTTGGATTTATTAGTTATGTGACATTAGACAAACCATAAACTACTTCTAGTATTTGTTTCAGTAATGAAAATAACTTGATATATATGTTGCATTAGTATTACAGAACATAACGTAGTACAGCTGCCAGGATTCAACTTTCATGTCTAGAAGTATTCAAAGATTGTTTTATCATTTTGAAAACAGCACTTCATGGGTTCAAATACAAATATTAACAGTGAAAAGCCAGCATCTCCATAAGCCAAAAACCCTAAGGAAGAGTAGTCAGAGATGCTGTAGAGCCTACTCAAAGCAGCACAGATCACAGCGGGTGAGGGGTGCACTGTTTCACCAGGAAAGGGAAAGCAAAAACGGATCTGACTGCAGAGCTAGCAAACATCATGTGTCGAAGGCAGAAGCATGGAGACTTTGTAAGGACTCTCTGCAGTTGGAATCTATCGGATATGGGCTGTGGAACTCAACTGATTTCACGAAAGTCTCTTTTGCATTATCCTTTGTCTTTCACTGTAAAAATCTTGACCATGATTAAGTTATTGCTGGGAAATAGGTCTCTGGATTGAATGAGGAAACTTTTATTGGGTTACTACAACTCAAAAGAACAGACATTCCTCACAGAGAATAGACAAAGTATAAAAGGTTTCAGAAATTTCCCATTTCAGGTACATTTACAGAGGAGAATGCTAATGTCCCTAACAAGAATTTTAATCAACCTGAGAGCTTGGGGGAGAGCTAAAAGTCAGATCAAAATTTCCTAAATGTAGTGATGATATAAGACGCCACCCCTGAAATGACAGCTTCCACAACATGCATTTCTATCTTCTGCTGACTCTATTGATGTGTTAGCAACATTAGAGACCTTGTCATCAATAAATTTATAACTTTAAATTTAAAAAAAAATCAGGCCAGCCAGATAACTCAGTGGTCTAAAGCATAAGCTTAGGCAAGAGGGCAGGGACTATGATTCAAACTGTGGCACCACATGCTGCACCAGGCTCACCCCCACAGTGGGCTGTGCTGCCCACCCTGCCACACATACACAATGAAAAAGGAAAAAAGAAATAGTGGTAAATATTACTCCCAAAATATTCTCAAAATTTTGCTCCATGGCTTTACACTTGGTTACTACTGCATTTTGTTCCTGTCCTCGGAGTTGGAAGTGCCTTAATCTAGAACCCAAATCAGAATGCTTTTCTCTTCAAATGATGCGTTTTGTGCCCATTCAGAGGTAGTCTGAGAAAGAATCATAGTATGTCAGGATTACTGAAGGCCTTGAGACCATGCAATGCTTTCCCCTTGTTTTCTAGAAAGGACAACGAAGCTGTAGGAGAATGGAGCTGTTCAAAGTCATGAGTTCATTCTGCTGGTGAGCCTGGTTCAAGGATCATGCCCATTGTTCCTCGATTCTGTCACTACTGCTTGGATTAAATACAACAATAATTCTCTCATTGGGCCAAGGATATAGCTCAGCCGCATAAGCACCTTTCTGGCAAGTACAAGGTTCAGAGTTCCATCTCTGGTACTGCAATATATATATATATATATATATATATATATATATATATATATATCTTTCATTAATGAAAGAAAATAGCATTACTAATGCACTATCTGTAGATTATACAGATTAGTTAGTCTTCCAGTCCTAGAGATGTGCTGTTGTAACTTCACAAGATTAAAGCAAAGTGACCAGTGTTAGTTGTGGTTCTGGCACCTTCTACAGGACCTATTTGAGCACATGCAAAATACGGATGATAATACTCTACTTCAGAATGGTATTGGAAGAAATAACATCTAATTATATCATAATATATATAAATATTACATATATTATGATTATTAAGGGGAGTAACAGCAATGTGTCCTTTGTTGCAATACATTTTTTCAAATTAATATTCACTGTATTTTCCAGCCACACCTTGTAACCTGGGGTCTATTTATTGACGTATGTGGAATCATATGTCTAAGGTCTACCAGGTTATTTTCTCATTAACAACATATACTAGTTAAAGGTTACTGTTTGTTTTTTGAAACTGGGTCTCATTGTGGTTCAGCCTGGTCTCAAACTTGTGGAGTTCCTCCTGCCTCAGCCTTGCAAATTCTGGGATTACAGGTGTGTACCACCACACCAGAATATTGTGCATGGTTGTGTGTATGTGTGTCTGTGCATGTGTGTGTTTGTGAGAGAAAGAGAGAGAGAGAGAGAGAATTATGTGAAACAATGCCTTTAAATTCTTAAGAAGTCACGAAGGAATTGGCCTTTGTTTTACTTTAACTCAGCAAATCACTCACACAAACTGTGAGACATATGCTGTTGCCTGAAAACCATGTATTTTTAATGGCAGTTTAATAACATAATAATAAATAATTATATTATAATATAATAATAAATCTAAAAATTGCTTTGTATAGGAATGCTAATCTTTAGAGTTCCTTAAGTTCTCCCAGACTTGTGAAAATTCAATCTGAAACCTTTGAAAGATGGGTTTTTATGCTAGGAGAAAAAGTCAAGCTTACTGATCATGTAGAGATTGAGTACAAGATTCCTGCACACTTATGCTAGGGAAAAGAAAGTCAGAGAAACCCAGCTGCCGAGTTGCTCGTACAGTTCACACAACAACCTCAAGAAAAGATAAATCTGCTTCGTTAAAAGTAAGGTATCTTCTCTAATGCTGCTTATATCCTGGAGGAAAGTAGAAATTTTTAAATAATGAAAATTCTAAATTACTGCCAGATCACATCACTGCACTGCTCGTAAGTTCTCCATAACTCTTCATGCTTTACCAAATAAAATTCTAACTCCTTAGTCTAACATTCACAGCCCTCTGCAATCTGTTCCCAATGCACTTTAATAGCTATAAATTCCACTACTTCACATTTGGACTAGAAATCATGGCCAAATCAGATTACTCACCATTTCCCAATGGCTCTCAGATTTTCATATTCCTAGCTCAATCTTTCCCATCAGCAGAAAGGTCTAACTAAAGTCTCCATATTAAGGGTGCCAGTTCTGTTCTGGGGAGGGAATGAGAAACACCTGCAGCCCAATAGTACACATTAAAATATCTTTACAGAAAGGTCTTAAAGATAAAAAATAAACAAAAGGATTCCTGATGAGCACATGCCTATCCACCTCAAGAAAGACAGCTGTTCTTTTCTTAAATAGTTTCTACAGAATCATATTAAAAACAGAAATGCTGGCTTGCAATATACCCACTCAATATGGGCCCTACCTGTTTATGTTCATCTTATTGGCTGACTTAAAGTAAAACAAAGGCCAAGTCCTTCATGACTTCTTAAGAATGTAAAGGCATTGCTTCACATATGTTCTCTCTCTCTCTCTCTCTCTCTCTCTCTCTCTCTCTCTCTTACACATGCACAAACACACACACACACACACACACACACACAACCATACACAATATTCTAGTGGTACACACCTATAATCCCAGAATTTGCAAGGCTGAGGCAGGAGGAACTCCACAAGTTTGAGACCACGCTGAACCACAATTAGACTCAGTTTCAAAAAACAAACACAGTAACATTTAACTAATATATGTTGTTAATGAGAAAATAAACTGGTAGACCTTAGACATATGATTCCACATATGTCACTAAACAGACCCTAGGTTATAAGGTGTGGCTGGAAAATACAGTGAATATTTAATTTGAAAAAATGTATTGCAACAAAGGACACATTGCTGTTATTCCTCCTGGACTTTTTTTTTCTTTTCTGTATTTACAGCAGGGTATACAGGGTCTACAAAATCGCACTATGTAGATTGGACTCATATTGGCTTATGCCACTGAGCTATATCCCTGGCCACTGTGTTTATTTATTTATTTTTATAGCCGGCTCAGCCTGCCCTGAGGGCAGGGCTGGTGCAGCATGTGGTGCCAGGGATTGAACCATGGTCCCTGCAGCCGCCTGCAGGTGCTTTAGACCACTGAGCCATCCTGCCGGGCCCTTCCTGGCCACTGTGATTGCATTTAGTTGAGCTGTCAAGGCTATGTCAATGTCCTCCCTCAGTCTATTCTAAATGCTTAGTTTTCATGGTCATTTTGATTTGGAAGAGAGCAGGAAGACACACGGATCCATGCCCAGTGGATAGGATGGTGCTGCATAAAGTGGCAAGAATGGTGCTTTTCAAACTAGGGAAATAACTTGAGGGGAATTCATGGTCGTCATGTATCTTTCTAATACACTTATTGCTTAGGTATTCAGAGAGTATCCTGATCACCCCTTGTAAAATGGCTCACGATGCAAAGTTTACAACAAAGTAGATATACTTTCTTCCTTGAAAACGCTGCCATAAAAGGTATGTGTTTTCCAGGCAAGACCATATGCCTCACAGCTTGTGTGAGTGATTGCAACTATAGCGCAATGCATAAGCCACTTTTCAGCACCATGTCTGGTAAATGGACTTTCATGGGCAAGCCAGAGAACCATTTATAACACTGGATCTGTGGAGACATAGTTTTGACAGTAAAGAGGAAACTGGAGTACTAGAAATATTTTCTCTCCCACTACGATCTGTTCTTCTCCTTGCAGCTATGGTCCAGGCTACAAGCTCAGCACCTCTCAGTAACCCTGTTGACCGATATCCTTTGAACAGAGAGCCCTGACCATCACCACCTTTAGCCAAGTGGACAAATTCAGGATCAGTAATACCAAGTGAGACAAAGTTGTTTCCTGATATAATGCCTTAGAAATCACAGTGTCGGGGCTCGGGAGATAGCTCCGACGCACAAGTGCCTGCTGGGCAAGTGCAAGGTTGTGAGTTCGAACCCTGGTCCCACACAAAAAAATCACAGTGTCACCTACAAGGTGCTCCTGATTTTGACCTCACATTTGCACTCTTGTCCTGAGCCACAGAGACTACAGCTCCCACTTCAATCAAGAAAATGGCAGAGTCAAATTCTATGTTTTATTCCAGCAGGGCCTGTAAGAAAATTGCGCTTGCCCCATCTTCATAGAGTCCAGCCAGTCATGTGCCTGAGATAGTAATTCAGAGTTTGAGAGCCTACTCTATCTAAAGAAATGCTCCTGTGCATAAAAAAGACATGTGCCTCATTTTTACTTGAATGTGACCAAACTCATAAAAAGCAATATACCATGGGGCATGGCCACTGTAACCAAAAATCTCTGGGTTACAGTCCTACCTCTGCCGCTTTCTAGCTGTGTGAGCTCTGGTCAAGTTACTTGACTTCTCTGTGCCTTCATATTTTAGGTATAAAAAAGGGTAACAGCATTAGAGAGCTAATAGATCTGCTGAGAGGTTTATGTATGAATTGACATACATGCAGCATGTAGGATAATGTTGGCACGTAATGAGAGTTACAAAAATACAAGGTTTAACATGGTAGAATATGAAAAATATAAGTTAGTACAAGTCAAAGGAGAATGTTCAGTTTGAATCAATGTCTGAAAGATATTATATCCAGACAACACTTCAAAGAAAGAGGAGTAAACACACAGACCACAAGAGCTAGTATGTGGGAATGAAAGAAAGCACTACGGCAGCCCACAAGCAGTAGGCAATCAAGGAAGGTGGCCATCTGCTCCATGTAGGAAGTGCTTTTCCACTCCTCAGGCTCTGCCCTGCAGTACTGATGCAATTTATTATGGCTTCAAGTGTTGTGTCAATCGTGAAGTGCACAGGAGGGATTCCTACCAGGGTAGGAACCTAGGAAGTGACAATCTCTCATCCTTTTCTAAAAATTCAGGATTTGATGATGGAATGCTAAAAGTATCAATGCAGTCATTCTGTGACTGTATCCACATGGAAGGGATGGGACTTTTGCACTTATCCTACAGGTCGCAGTCAATACAGGTCTCTCTGTATGTATCAGTTTATTCTGAAGTGAAAGAGACTGAGAAAATAAACTTCCAGGTGAATACACTTACTAGGTCTGACACCTTTGGTCTAGCACAGTGGTTCTCAACCTTTCTAATCCCGTGACCCCGCAATACAGTTCCTCACGTTGCAGTGACCCCAAACCAAAAACTAATTTTGGTGGCTACTTCAAAACTGTAATTTTGCTACAGTTATGATTTGGAATGTAAATATCTGATATGCATTATTTATTCTCATTGCTACAAATCAAACATAATTCAAACATAGTGATTAATCACAAAAACGATATTTAATTATATGTTGAGAAATATTTATTACTAATTCCAATAAATAACATTTCACCATGGCATAGCATGGGTTTAATTACAACAACAATTCCAAATAAATAACATTTTCTGATGGCTTTAGGCAACCCCTGTGTTTTGGTCATTCGACCGCTGCCAGGGTCGCGACCTACAGGTTGAAAACCACTGGTCTAGTGATACCAAGTCATGCTATGGCCCTGACAGGAAAACAATGAGATCACTACCATCCCCTCTTCAGTTCCCAGTGTCAGCTGTCACCACCACTGATGCCACATAGTTTTGAGAGGGAAAAGGTGTGAGCACAGTGGCATATACTTCCAGAATCCTGGTCTTTACTTCACTTTTAAATGGGCAAGAATGATATACTTCATTTCCCCTGGATAAAATCTCCACTCTTTCCATCCTAGTCTCTTGTCCAGAAGGCTGACATGGGGGAATTACATTAATAGTGCTTGGGTGACCTCTGGTTTAGGTTTGCATTTGGTCCACTTGGCTGAAAATCAGAAGAACAAGAGTCAATTCTGGGGATGTAATGCCTGCATGGTACTGTTATAAGATCTTCTCAGACTGACTCTTCCTTCCACTAATGCTTTCTGTCCCTGGAAATCTTGAACTTGTTTTATGTAGCACACTGCTGCTGGCCTGATGATCTCACTCTATTCCCCATGGCTCCTCAACACAACTGCATGATGTCCACCTTTGCAAGTCCGCTCTTCTGAAATGGTCTTAGAGGGTCCGATTGGTGTTACTTGGGACTCTGACTGAGTCAAAAAACTATATGGAGACCTGAATGGAGGATGGATTTGCTGCTACCTTGCTACTTAGGCACTTGACTGTGGACCCATGAGGAAATTGCTAACATTGGACCATTTTTATCAAAAAAAAAAAAAAACTGTTTCAAGGGTCAGCTAGATAGCTCAGCAGACTGAAGCACCTGTTTCATCAAAGTGCAGTGGACAGAGTTCAACCCCAGTGTGCTGTGCCAGCCATGCCTGCGGGACGCGTTGAGACTGATTGAGACTGGGCATGGTGGCATGCACCTGCAATCCCAGCACTTGGGACGCTGAAAACAGGAGAATTACTGCGAATCAGATCCATGTAGTGAGACCCTGTACAACCTGAACACACTGTGGACCCTGCCCTAAATTCATTTTTTTTAAATATTGTTTCAAGATAGTTTAACTTACATAAAATATGTAATTCTTATTTGTTGATGGTTAACTACCAGGTCAGGAAGGAGCATAAGAAATATATTTATTCTAGAATTCTGAAATTGTTCTCTGTGTTTTTCCATGAGAAAATGGGACTTAGAATCAGACACTGGTCTTCTCAACCCGGCTCTACTACAAAATATTAAAACAATCTTAGGAAAGTCCATTTACCTTTCTGGATTTCATTTTCTTCATGTGCACAGTGGAGGATTAAATCAGGTGCTCACAGTGGGTTTTTCAATGTTTGCACTCTCATGTTCCTGAATCACACATATCCCTAAATGTTCCAGTTCCTTGGAAAAAGGAACTATAACCCCCAATTATTGACCAAGGTTTTTATGTATTAGAATTATCTGGAACAGTCTGGTAAAATACAAAATGTTAGGCATTATCTTCAGAGCTTCTGAAGCACAGTCTTGAAGTGTGGAGTCTGCATTTCGGAATCACTGCACTTAGTATACAATTTATGTAGAGTACTATTCAATGAACCATTGTTGATTGCCAAAGGTGGTGACACAGCAAAAACAGGTAACTCAATAAAACAAACCAGCAAAGGTGAGTAAAATGAGGCATTAAATGGAGCTCTTCAAAATTCAAAACATAATTAAAAGGTATAAACCATGGAAAGGAAGCAGCAACAAACATCAAGACTATCAGCATATATTGTGCATCTTAAAGTTAAGTTGCTTCCTTTGTTTCTAGTAAATAAAACTGCAGTGCTACTTCTAATATACAGAGCCAAGTTTTAGCACTCTTATCCCTATTAAGCATAAATTGTGCTGGACGTGGAACAAAGTAAACAGCAAAAATGTTTCTAATTCAAGAAACAGGCAGTCATTATGACCCTGAATTAAAACAAATAATTTCACTCTCCTTTTGGAGTCAGTATTTCTTGGCTTCCTCTTTTGCATACTTGCTAAAAGGCCTGGCTATCTTTTTTAAGCACTATTAGGAAGTAAATAAAATCAATGGAAATGGGAAAAGTGGCAACTAACACTGGGGATAAAGATAAAAATTAAAAAGCAGATATATACAATGTTTCTAAAGATCAAGTCATGAACGATATTTTTAGGATTATGAGAAAATATATAATTTCAGAATTAAGTCTTAAGAAGCTGTAACTCTTGGAGAAATAAGATTTACTTATTTAGAACCTCTTCCTTATTTAGAACATCTTTCATGAAATCAGACGTACAATGAGTTAATAATATAGCTATTTTGATTTTTCATATTGGCAGAAGAAACAAAAAGATGCATATGCCAAGATTCTAAGGGTAGAGAGGTCTGGTTCTGAAGCCCCCCAACCCAAGAGATTACTGGAAAAATGCTAATAGAAAATAGAAAGCCTCAGAGTACATTAAGATAAGCAGCCCCATAAAAGTAATTAAGAACATTCTGTACTTTAAGAAACAAGCTTCCAAGAGTATGAAACCACAGCCAAACGTAGAACAAAACCAAACTGGGTCCTACCAAGGAGTGAAATATCCTGTGCAGCACTCAAATATTTCAAACCAACAAATGACTTCTAGTAATAATATTATTTACGTGTGATGGGATTGTAGTCTAAAAATGGTACAGCTCCATTAAAGAGCCCTAAATAGGCTATGTATGACTCAACATGCATTGCAGAATAAAAACTGGCTACAGATTACAGGCTGGTTGAGAAAGCAGCAAAGTAGGGGGTGGATTATTCCAAGGGGCGTGGAGAGTAAAAATCTTGGTGATTAAACCTAGACAACAAAGTTGAGAAAACGGGGAAAAAGTGATTCCAAGATTCTAGTTTGCACTGGGTGCATGGTGCTGCCACGGACTAAAGGAAAGAAAATCGAAAATGGCTTCCATTTGGTCACTTATTTGCTTTGCTTTTTCTGTAAGGGCAGGGCGGGAGAAAGATGGTGAGACAGCTTTGGATGTGCTTACTTTAAAGAGTTTGCATAACAACCAGCAGACATGTCCAGTTGGGGAGGTAGATGTGAGTCACTGGTATTGATCCAGGGTGAGAACACCACCGAAATCGGTGAAATCCCTCTGACCACTCACACTGAAAGAGCACACAGAAGAAAGCAAAGGGAAACACTGACTGCTGAAGGAAGAGGAAGAGAGGAGAAGCCTGCGAAGTGATTATACACAAAGACAAATGCCTTGGAGAGAGTTGCATAATGTTGTGCAAAATAGTGTCCAAGCACAAAGATTAAAATAAGAGGAAAAACAGGTATATACTGTTGATAGCATGCCTGGGTCTTTTTTGGGCCAGTGAAGCCATGCTCTTGCCACTTATGTGAACTAGCATTTGTTGAAGGCAGCTGCCTCGCCTGAGAAGGCCTGGTGGGCTGTGCCTTCCTGCAGGAGACCTAAGAGGAGCAGCTGCCAGAGATCAGGACCTAAGAGCTGGGCCCCTCGCCTCAGGGCAGGACTCCCCTGCAGCGCCACTTAGGCTCTGTGGTTCCTCCGGGAATCAAATGAAGGCTGCACTGCAAGAGAAAAGGTTCCTTAGCTTAACTTCTCCCTTTTCTCAACCCTGCTGCCCTTACTTCTTCACTTTTCCCAGAGTGAACTCTCTCAGAATCCTTTAGTTATGGGGAATCAATAAATGAGATCACATCAAATTAAAAAGCATTAGCATAGAAAAAAAAAAAGAAAGCATAGTGAAGAGACAACCTACAGAACGGGAGAAAAATTGTCAACTATTCCTTCAGGCAATGAATATGTATATATGAAGTGGACCCTTCTCAGGAGTACCCATAGCCGATAAATAGAGGAACGAATGCTGATCCTCTCGGACCACCAGAGAAATTTGAAATATATTGAGATACCATCTTACCTCGGAATGACTAGCATCAAAATATCAAATAACAACAAATGCTGACAAGGCTACAGGGGAAATTTGAACCCCTCTACATTATTAATGGGAATGTAAGCTAGTAGAAAGACCAGGGAAATCAGCGCACAAATCCTCGGAAAACTAAAACTAGAAATTCCTGTTGATCTAGCTAACCCTCCTCTAGGCATGTTTCACAAAGAGTTAAAGACATTTTACAGGGATGCATGCATCCCCATATTTATCACAGTACCATATAATAGGTAGATCTTGAAAACAGCATATATACCCATCAACACATGAACAAAGAATATGTGGCATTTATACACAATGGAGAACTATTCTGCCATCAAGAAGAAAAAAAATTTGAGTCATCTGTAGGAAAATGGATGCACACTGACATCACCAGTTTAAGTTAAATAAACAAGAACACAAACTTAAATATCATGCATATGATTTATTTTACATGAGGAAGACAGAGAGAGCGAGAGAGAGAGCGAGAGAGAAAATAGAAGATAAATAAGGAGTAGGGTGAAGTCCAAGTAACTCCTAATTTATCACATTGTTTCAAAAATACTTTAACCACTTACCAGTCCAATTATTTAAATACAGGCTGACCACGTACCACATATTTTCCATTACTGTTTGTAAGACTGTACAATGGGAAATGTAAAACAACAGGTACAAATATGTCTCATGCAACTAGAATCAATGGTTAAAATGACAGGTGCCCCTACTTCTAATGTCTTAACAATTATTGCTATACTCTCTGTCAAGTAAATGTTTAAAAATAAACAAGAAAAAAGGTAATAAAGGAAAATATAAGACAAGGAAAAAAGGCCATAGAAGTGTACCACTGTGATTTTGTAAATGGTTAAGTTCCTAAATTTCTGTGTAACAATATGCAACTGTTTTTTTTTACATTCTGTAGGAATTTAAAGTGTAGAATATCAATAATTGATGGAAAATACCTGTTTCATGTTATGCCTAATCGTTTGATATTCAGAAAGATAGTGATGTTAAGTTCTAGTACCTATGTTATAGGGGATAATATCATTAAGCTTCTCTTCTGGAGGGTTAACAACTTAAGTTGCCAAAACAAATTATGAGAGAAAAAGAAGGGATACAAGAATAGCCAATATTTTGGCCTTAGCTCTTCAAGTTCAGTGGGGACACAGGACATAGAAGAACTTGTACTGTAATGGGCTATAACTCAGTGGAGTCCAAAATTTCCTGTTCAAGAGATTATGGGACTGCAGAGGAAAGTGACTGATGATGTACAATGTGCCTAAGGAGAGGCACCTAGAGAGAAAACATTCTCTCAGTCTTTCACAGAGAGCAAACTGGTCAAGCAATGGCCGTGATTCATCCAGATGGCTGACACTGACAAAAGTTCTGCACGCCGAAGTACCTGGTTCAAGGGTAAACCCTGAGGGGATTTGACTGACTTGTCAGATACAAAAGTTACATTGTTTTTGTAATACAGGTGTTGCTGTATCTTGGTCTTAACCATCCAGTAGAAAATCTAACCACGAGGTATGAAAAGGAAAGCCATATTAATATGCTGAGTTGTGAAAGGCTCAAGCCAACAGCCCCTGATAATGCCAGATGACCTGATAATCCACTACTGTTATGGACTATTGGACTATTTATACAGCTACTTTCTCTTTGTGCAATGAACAGAAAGAGCTGTACTACTACTGATGTTTCGACAAGAAATCATGTCTGCATCTTGTACCCTGAACAACTACAACAAAGACAACAATATGCAATGCATTAATGATTGAAAAAAAAAATGATAGGTGCCCAAGTGAAGCTCCGGGTAGTCAGTATTTCAACAGACTCATTGCCCGGTGCTACCCAGGTTGAACTATTAGGTGGGTGATATTTATGCTAAATGGCTTGAGTTATACTACTGCTTTTTATTTACTTCACTTCACTGAAGAGAGACTGGTACTTTCATCCATTTTTTGTCAGCTCCATAGACTGCCTATTATGTATGACTTATATTCTGTTTTATTCTTTCTTTTTTTTTTTTTTTTTGTCTTTTTGAGACAGGGTCTCACTATGCAGTTCAGGCTGGCCTTGAGCTCACTTTTGTAGCCCAGGCTGGTCTCGAACTCGCATTGATCCTCCTGCCTCAGCCCCCCAAGTGCTGGGATTACACACGTGCACCACCATGCCCGGCTTAAATTTTTTCTTTTTTTTTATATTCTGAATAATAATTTGGCAATACTTTTAAGATTATGACACAAAGTGTATTTATTATTATTTTCTACATATTTCATTATAAAATTTTGTTTTATCATTTCACAAAAGAATGCCTTTTTATATCTTATTAATATCTACTTGCATTACATTGACCTAAATAAAAGAATCATTTGTCATGTCCTACTTCTATAGAACCTAATTAAAAATCCAAAAGTCATATCTCTGAGGTCAAAGAAATAATTACAGTAGTAGTACAGGTATGTGCTTTATGTGTGTGTCTGTCTGTATGTTTTGTTTGATGAGCTAGAAAGATTAAGGATCCAGAAGTCAATGAGAGTGAACACTGATCCATGCCACTGAAGGAAATGAATAATAAGTTGCAGACAATTGTTCACATAGGCAGCAGCACCCCCACTGGCCATCAAGCTGACAGACATTGCCTTATGTTCCTGGGCTTGAGGTCAGGCAGCTGTGGGTGAAGGGGTGGGTGAGAGGCAAACCAGCAATGATAAAGCAGAATGCTTGTTCAAGAAGTATGGCTGGGAGGAGAAGGAGAGGCTTATGTGGTAGGGCCCAGAGAGCAGAGCTTTAAATTTCACATGGGAGATTCCTAATCATATTGACATGCTAAATGACCAGGGCCAATAAAATAGACAAAGTAAAAATCTAAAATGGAAGAGAGAAAATTCATAGGAAAGGGTTGCTAAGGACTGCTTTTAAAATATCACTAGCTGGACCTGGTGGTGTATGTCTATAATCTTAGCATTTGGCAGGTTGGGGCAGGAGAATCACTGGGAGTTTAAGGCCAGCTTGGGCTATAAATGAGTTCCAGGCCAGCATAAACTACATAGCAAGACTCTGTCTAAAAAGACAAGCACCGCAAGAACAAATAAGTCATCACAGAGGGGACTCAAGCCTGGACTAGGAAGTTGTGTGAAGGACTTTGACATCATCTTCTCCCTGGAGTCTGAACTGATGTGGCTTTTCCCAAGAACTGGATAATGTACGAGTGTCTCAGAGCAGGTAACTGGGGTTCATGTAGGGCGAATGTGTGATAAATAACTGATAACAGCACTTAAGGTATTCATCTTTTGTTCCAAATATCAAAGCTCCTTACCCGCCAATATCTTGCTTCACAAAGTCCCCAGGTTCTTGCCTTCTTGATTCCCCTTGGCCAGCAGCTCCAGGGAGAAGATTAAGCAGGAAAAGAAGTGCAAGTCTGGTCTTGTAGAAACGACGTTTCTGTGTGATTAACATCTTCTTAGGCACCAACTTGGGAGAAACCTGTGACAGCCATAGTACGGAGGGAGGGGAGAGACAAAAATGTAGAAGACAAAAGGAGGGAGGAGGAAGAGGAAAAATGTATTAAATTCTCTTGGAGCCATTTAACTTGTACAGCACCCACTTACCTCACCATTTACCTTGACAGCTCCTCTGTGCAGCTCATCAGTGCAATCTTAATTCATTCCCAGCATACATTCCTCTGAACCCATGAAAGTCCACCCAAGAGGATGATGTGAACAGTGGAAAGAGCTCCAATCAAGAGTCTTAAGTTATAGTTCCACTGCTTTCCCTGTCTTCCTATGAGTTGTACAATTTCTACTCCATTTGCCTCTTAAAATCTAAGAGTTTAGTATCGTTTTGCATGTATTCATGTTACCTGCCCTCAATCCAGTTTGAACTGTAGTATTACAAAGGATTGTGTCTTGGTTAATTGTGTTATGATATATGAAATTCTAGCATATTAAAACCTAGAGTCTCTTTACAGCGTTTTTTGGATTAATTTTTTTTTATAGAGTTCAGCTATTTTCCACAATGTCAGAGTGTGTTGAATAGATACTATTCTTCTGAAGCAGGATGAGAAAATACCGAATGATAACATGCCATGGATCTGGAATAACAATATAATGTTTCCTCACTTAAGAGAAGTTTGAGGGGAAAGCAAACTCTTTAAGATAAGAATTGCAACAGAAGGAAATGCAAGCCTAGCATCCTGACATAGAAATTCCAATGGAGTCAGGAAAATATATGAATGCTAAAATCTGTGATTTGGAGTGGCCTCCATGCAAGGCTGGTTGGTTCATGAACTCTGGATGGGTAGAGATTTACTCAAGACGTACAGTCAAAAAAATAGTCAATAAACTTACACTTGTTTGCTGTCTCTCTTTTAAAATTAAGTTTATCGGTACAATTCAGGCATATACAATGATCACACTGCACATAGGGAATCAGTACCTGTACACATATACGTGCATTGATCTTTCCCCTCCCTTCAACTCCTCTTCCTTTTATTTACAAAGCTTTGCTTCTATTTTATCCTTTTTTGCTTCTTTTTTCTTTGCCCTTCCTCCTCCCCAGTTCCCTCTTCCCTTTTTGCCATGTTTTCCCATCTGACCATATCTGTGTTACTTCGTGAATTTGAAACAATGAGCACATAAAAAAGTAGGCAATACTACTTTTTTTCAGTCATATTGGTACATTAATTTTCAGAGGGAAAGAGGAAATACTGGATCATTTCTAAGGGAAACATCTAATAGGTCAACATGTAAAACTGATACAGTCTGTATTGCTATTCTGACTAGTAAAAAGATTAGGTACAAAAAACTCATTCTAAATCTATCCCCACCAAAATTATCCATGGGACTCTGTCAGGCTATCTTCATGAATCTGGCTGTGATATAAAAAAAAACAGAAATAATGCAGAACATGAACTCTCAGCATGACAAAAGGTCTGCATAAGAGGTAGGAATAACTGTACTATTAGATTGCACTGTATGAGGCAGTCAATATTTGATCATTTTTATTTCATAAAACAAAAAATTCTTAGATTTAACCTACTACATGTGCCATGGCATTCCTTATTTGTGAGATTACAAGACTGACTGGGCATTTTGCACAAACACACAGAAACTGACAACTCATAAAAACATCATGCAAAAAGTAAGAAAATAGGGGGTAGAATCAGAAAACTCTTGAGTGACATCCTTGGTATCAATAGTAACCCTGGTGTATGCTTAAGTACCTACAATAGCTCACAGATGCTAATGTTGTATGATCACATCACAAGGTCCAGTGCTCAGGTAATAAGGACATAGGAAGTGGAATCAACAACTACTTTACAGGCAGACATGCGATGTAGGATGTAAAGTCCAAATTTTGATAATAGAACAGGATGTTTACTCAGAAAGCATGGGCTCATCATGAGTATAAAAGAAGATGGCCATGGGGCCTGAATGACCCGTGTTCAAATGTGCTCTTGCAGGACATAGTTATGGGCTACGTTTCAAGTATAGTACAAGAGTAGCAAACCGAAACACTGACAGATGACAATGACAGAGAAATAAGTGTTCACTATTTTGGAGAATAAAAATGATATACAGTATGATGCATAAGAAAATAATATCAATGGGCTGGTGAGATAACTCAGTGGTCTAAGCACCTGCCTGGCAAGAACAAGAAGCGAAGTTCGTTCCTCTGTACCACGTGCTCTGTAGGCCACTGAAATCCAGAATGGTGGCTTATGCCTGTAATCCCTCCACTGGGGAAGCTTATTAGACAGGAGGATCATTATAAGTCCTCGGTGTGCAGCAAGGCCCTTTATCAAATAAAAATAAATAAGATTTTAAAAAATTAAGATAATATCAAAACTTATTACATGTTTGCAGCCCACTGCAATTGTAGAACATTGGACTATGTATGCATCTGCTTCCTCTTAGTTCAAAGAGAAGAAGTTTCTTTTTTTTTTTCTTTTTTTTTCTTAGCAACATCAATAGGAAGGTGAGTCATACCCACACACGGTGCTCTGTAGAACTATGTGAGGACAATATGCAATGTGTCAACTGTTTAAAAAAAAAGAAAGGGGAAAAGAAAAAAAAAAGTAGGGGCCCGGCGGGATGGCTCAGTGGTCTAAAGCGCCTGCTTGGGGAAGCTTGGGTGGCTGCAGGGACTGCGGTTCGATCCCCAGCACCATATGCTGCGCCAGCCCTGCCCTCGGGGCAGGCTGAGCAGGCCATCAAAATCAATAAAGAGAACAAACAAAAGTTCTGAAACAAGAATAAAAATAATAAATAAAATAAAAAATTCTTTTTTAAAAAAGTAATGTT
>PVJA010024531.1:0-31732 GCA_004027025.1 Myocastor coypus | reverse complement strand
AAAAAAAAAAAAAAGATAGAATATCAGTCCCTTGGGCTGGGGAGATAGCTCCGTGACACAAATGCCTGCCTGGCAAGTGCAAGGTCATGAGTTTGAACCCTGGTCCTACAAAAAAAGAAAGAAAGAAAGAAAGAAAGAAAGAAAGAAGGAAAGAAAGGAAGGAAGGAAGGAAGAAAGAAAGAAAGAAAGAAAAAAGAAAGAAAGAAAGAAAGAAAGAAAGAAGGGCAATCCCGGATGTTAATCTTTAGGGAGGTGAGTATTTGTTTGATTTTTGGTCTTTAGGTCTGGCCCACAGCGGGAGCATCCATCCCTCCCACAGTTGTAAGGCATCTTGTCTACTGTGTTATCGCCTTTGAGGGCTTGGTCCTGTCTGACTGCCTATAATATTTTTATCTAACTCAGCTGCCTGAAACACCCAGGGTCATTGGAGCACCGAGAGAAAAAGCCTCCCCCAAACCAGCTCCCTGTCCTCCAAGAGCAGAGTGCTAGCCACATCCAGGACCCCCGTGCCTCGTGAGGAGCCTCCTGGGGTCTCACCCTGGACAGCCAAGTTTGCTTGGCTGGGGCTGAGCCTGATGAGGATTTATGACCTCTCTGCTCTTGCCAGCGCATCTGGGATGGGGACAGCACTGCCTTTCCTTTCCTGTAAGGGTGCACACGGCATGTCAGGGGTCATGATTTATGGGACGTGCAAGATTTCATCTGGAATACACTTTACTTGCACGGAGAGAAGGAAAGGGGTCCGATCTGTGCCTTCCTGCCGTGTTTCCTGATTTTCTCTGCCGGTCTGGGAGAAAATGATCGATTTCTTCCCAAAGAGCCTTCTCCCCAGGCGCAGTGAGCTCCTGCAGGCGCGGAGCATGGCGGGGGACGCCTGGATTGTCTTTTCTATTATTCAAGCACTCACTGTATTGTGGAAGGTTGAATGAGGCAAACTCATAATGTGCACGCTTTTATCTCCAGGGCTGGTATTTTTAGTATGGAAGCCAAGCTAAATGAAATTAAAATTTCAGAAAAAAAAAAAAAAATCAAAAGGAAGGGAAATAGATGGACTGAGCTCACTGGCTGAGCTCACGCACACATTCTTAGGTTCTGACTCTGGTGCGATGGTGCTTGTGGGCTGGCAAATGTGCAGGGCTGGGTGGTGGGTCACATCAGAGCGGGGAGCAGGATGTGGGGGAGCATGCTGAGGCCCCATGGGGTCCCCCACTGGCCTGGGTCAAGCAGTAGTCACATTACAGCTGGCCCTGCTTCAGGGACCTTTCTGGCTGCATCTATTGTGGCCCTCTGGGTCCAATGATCCCAAGTCTGAGGCCAGGCCACTTGTTCTTGCCACCCGGCTAAGGAAGAGACCTTGTTTCTGACCTGTACCACATGCGAGGGAGCCTGGCCTTCCAAATCCTAAACTGGGATGGTGGAGATAACCCTCCCCACGCCCTAAGCCTATTCTTGGGGATTACAGGAAGCCCATTCCAGGGGGCGCCTAACAGTCATCACAGAGCCCAGAGCACCCCTGATCTGCATAGCCAGATCCATTCCACAGGGACTGACTGAGGGGCCGTGGGTGGGAGCGCCCACATGCAATTGTAAGACTACACCAAGACAGCCCGTGGGTGCCCAGGTGGGCCAGCACCTTGCTGCACACACAGTCTGAGGCTCAGCCTAGCCTGGAGACTTCTGGCCCTCCCAGCTTCGATACAGCGGCCACTGTGGCAGACTCCAGCAGACAGCTCACAAAAGCCAGCCCAGCCTAGGTTGGACTGAGGGGCCAGAGGTGATAAGGAAGCTGGTGCTGGGGAGATAGCTCAGCAGTCTAAGCACCTGCCTGGTAAGCTCAGGGTCCCAAGTTCAGTCCCAAGTACCTCATGCTGTGTCAGTTCCAGCCCCAAAACCAGGCGGGCATGGTGGTGCACACCTATCATCTCAGGGCTGGGGAGGCTGGGATAGGAGGATCACTACGAGTCTCAGCTATGTAGCAAGACCCTGTACCAAATAAATTTTTAAAAAATGTTCAGAAAGTTGATGGTAGAATTGTAGGTGTTTTGGAAGGTGGAATCCTACAGCATTCGTTGGTTTATTAATTTGTTCCTTTGTGCCTTCCTGCCTTCTTTGCTCCCTTCCTTCCTACTTTCCTTTCTTCCTTTCTTCCTCCATTCATTCATTTTTTTTTTTTTTTTTTTTTTCCGGGACCGGGGTTCAAACTCACGATCTTGCACTTGCCAGGCAGGCACTTGTGCCACGGAGCTATCTCCCCAGCTCCCCTCCATTCATTCAGACACACGTGTATAAATCCACTTGGAATGAGCAAGGGGCCTAAGAGACACCTGCAATCCTGGGACCAAAGGGTCCTTTAGGGGTGGCTTTGTGTGTCCAAAGAGAGAGCCACTCTCCCTACACTACAATCACTGTGACTTCCAGTGGCGGAGGGAGCCAGGGAACCTTTCTTCCGTTCACGGGACACTGGAATCAGTGCATAGGAAGGCAGGAAGAGGCGGAGACGCTGGCGCGAGTGGAAGGAGCTGGAGGACCAGGCTGAGCTGATCTGGGGAACTTTCACAGTTAAATTTTTATGGATGTCGGGGAAGCGGCCATTGGGAAAGGAGGGAGCTTGGCATCTGGCTTTCATTGATTCTGAGACTCTTTTCCTCATGTGGCATCGGCAGCTCATCTGCTGCTGGGGTTGTGGTCGGATTAATTAGCTTTTATGCGGTGGCGGCTCTTGGAGCGGGTCTGTCCCACAGAAGGGCTCCGTTGGTGTCGATGCCGTTAGAGTTGCTGAGGGAGTGTTGGTCAGTGCCGGTGCTGAGCACACGCTGGACGTTTGTTGAATGAATAACTGATGGAGACTGATGATTACACACAATTAGGGGACAGTAAGCTGAACTAAACCAACCGGGCCTGAAAAGGATCCTGCAGGTGAAAGCAGTCCAGAGCTGTGATAAGCGAACCACAGAGTCTGCAGGGACAGTAAAAGAGGGCTTCGAGGTGGAGCTTGCAACTGTGCTCATGAGCCTTGCTCTCTGATCCTCCGCTTAGGCCTTGGTTTTCCAAGTTGGGACGGGCCAGGCATTGCCTCAGGCCTGCTCCAGCTGCAGGGATCTGAGAACAGGCCCAGGGCTCTGTCTGGGCCTTTACAGCCCAGCCCAGTCAGCTTCCACCACCCGCCTTGTACACACACGCAGACTGGAATTCGGTTCCAAATGACCCGTTTTGCAACAGTGCAAGAATTTCCAGTTGCGTCTGCTGGGCCAGCTCTGCGGGCCATTTGTAGGAGTTACGAGGAGCCCTCGCCCTACCAAGGAAGGAGGAGGGCCAGGCCTCCCCGGAAACAGAACAGCCCCGTGAAGTCCAGATTGTGCGCGGTCGGTCGTACTTGAAGCTTCGAGGCCGCAGAATCTCCTTTGGGTCTGCCTGTCACCAAGCTGGACCCAGATGCTCCTGTCTGCTGGCGGCCTGCCACCCTCAGTGTGGTCTCTGGCTTGTCAACGCGAAGCCCTTTGGCCTCCTGTTCTATTGTTCAGATTAAAATGCCCGCGCTGCTTTTCTCATGGCGCCTGATGCTCTTTAGCTTTCTAAAAGAGGCGGAGAACTGGAAGTAGAGCCGGCCCGCGCAACGTGTAAGGAATGGGTGACACGCGAGGGTGGGGCTGCTTGGCGGACGGCTACACAGGGCTGCAGAGCCGCTCCGCGCCTGAGAGGGGACCGGCTGCGCGTAGGAATGCAGGCTGGCCGGCCGTTAGTACTACCTGGTCCTTCCAGGCTGGGCGCTTCTAAAGTGTGGCAACCCGGTCCTGGCTGCCCAACCGGTGCCTCCTCCGGACCACGTAGAAGTGGATGGAGGAGGGAGAGAGCCAGGACCTCAGCTGGGGCCTCTCCTAACGGCGTCGTAGCATTGGGCAAGTCTTTCCGTCTCTCCAAGCCTCCGCTGCCCTCACTGTGGAGTGAGAATATTAAATCTATCTTGTAAAATAACTGGAGGGCGACACGCCTGTGTTTGGATGAGTTTGCACATGAAGGGGAATTGTTCGTGTTCCTTAATGTCCGCATTAGACACCAGGAGGTTCGAATCCCTTGTGGACGCCTCCATCTTAGTATTCTCAAAGAACTTTCTTTCCACCCTCAAAGCGGACCTTCCAGAGTGAGTGCGTTTTCCTCAAGAACTCCTGGCTGCCGGTCACTGGTCACCGTTTCCTCCATTCCTGGCGACGCTCCTTGCTCTGCTCTGTGGCGCAAGCTCGCGCACATTCAAAGGTCTGCCCCGACTGAGCGGCTCCTCCTGCTTTATCTGAGCGGGATGCCAGACACATGTGGGAGCGCAACGAAACTTCACACCCTGGCTGAACTCGCACCCTAGAGGGGAGAGAGGCGGTCACTAGATCGCGCCTAAGTGAATGACGCAGTTCGCTCAAAGGCAGGAAGAGCTGAGGAAAAGAGGAAGAGGGACGGTAGTGAAAGTGCGGTGGGAGGTGGGGCTTGCCGCCTTGAACAGGTGCTGGGGTGCCCTCAGGAGGAAGCAGATGCTATCAAAGAGGTAAAGCACGGAGAACTTGGCCCAGGAGGTGGAGGGAAGAGGAGCTTCGTTGGTGTGTGAGGAGACGGTGCTGGGGGCAGGCAGGAGATGGGGTTGAGCTTGGGGAGGCGCACGGGGGCGGGGAATTGGGGAAGAGCCACCTCACTTAGGGCTATGCTGACTGTGTTAAGGATTTGAGGTTCAGAGGGAGATCCTTGCAGGGTTCTGCGCAGAGAGGCATCTTGACCCATGCTTTGACAGAGGTCTCTGGGTTCTACATTAAGCATATCTGATTGGCAAAAATGGTAACCAAGAGACCCATCCAGGAATTTTTGCTGTAAGGTGAGGGACCATGGTGGTGGCTCAGACAAGAAGGTATCAGGGAATCGAGGGGGCACCCAGAGCCTGGGACCATGCGAAGCTCACCACTCCAGGTGAGCCAATCCACTGGATGTGGGGTGAGAGTGAAAGAGAGGAATCCGGGGCGGCTCCGAAGTGTGTAGCTGGGCTAATGGCAGGAGAGAGGAGCTGCCAGCCCAGTTTGGAGAAAGCTGTGGGCGGAGACGGTTTTGGGTAGGGGGAGATGAGGCATTTTGGGTACATGGAGCTTGAGATGACTGTTAGACGTCTAAGTCAAGATGTTGAGTGGGTGTTTGGATATATAAGACTGAAGTCCAGGAAAGAGGTCTGAGCTGCAAATATAAGTGTGGGAGTCTTTAGCATGGACTTGGTATTTAAAGCCACGAGACCGGGTTCCCATGAGCCTCCATAGACCAAAGTTTTCCAGAAGACAAGCAAGACCCTGTGGACTATAATACATCACGCTTCATCTGTTCATAGTCCTCACCTGCTTATGGAGGGTCTTCGTCCCCTAAAAATATTCCACTCTCATCTGGCATTCCTCAGGGTCTTTGAGTGATGCTTCCAATGTGCTTGCTGGTCTGTCCGGCCATCCCAGCTCTGCTGCTGTTACAGCACACAGCCCAGGGTGTCTTCCAGGAAGCCTTGGGCAGTCATAGGCACCGGTGCACCCCATCCCCCACCCCAAACCCAGCATCCCAGGGCCTGTGGAGAAGACAAGGGTCTTCTGCAGAGCTTGGCACCACCATGCTATTATCATGGCCCTCCAGGGCTCAGAGTCCAGGAGGTGGGCAGAGGGATGTGTCTTCCCAGCTCTGTCATTTTCTATGTGGCCAGAGATCTCTCAAATTCTAAAACTTTAGGGCCAAGTTTCTCTCACTGGATTAGGAGTTGTCTAATAATACAAAGAAGTATATTAGGGAATACACATAATGCCACCAGGTACGAATGGTGTGTCTTATCCATGCACTTGTTTCCCGCATTGGAAAAATTGAAAACATTTTTTAATAATGAAAGCATCAGGCAGCATACTAACGTGGCTTACGAGAAGTCAAATCCATGACACTTCCCACTTTTCATGGTACCACAGATTTCTCAGAATGTTCTACCAAGGTCTTTAATGGTGAATTATAACCTTTGAAGAGTCTGAGGTCATGGTCCGTGGTTGGGAGGGAAGTAGGAGAAGGCAGCTTGACATGTTTGGTAAATTTTAAGTCTTTTGGGTGATTCAGTGAATTTTTTCAGATACGAGTCAATGAAACAGGAAGATAGCAAAACGAGGTAGTAAATCACATTTTGGGAGAAGAAAAGCCATAATCAGTGTGGTAGGGCACTTGTCTTTTGCGTTCTCATTGCACGTGACATCCAGGCAAAGCTCTGAGATCATAGGAGACATGTGCTGGTCTCTACCATCAATTGGCTGGTACACTTGTATTTGCATTCCTGCAATCCTGACCCCAGGCCAGGTCCAGCAAAGAGAATTTGAGATTCCAGGATGATGGTCCCTGGTAGTGCAAGGTGACCATCTCTCACGGTCAAGAGGACAGTAGGCATGCTGGTCTGACTGAAGAGAACTCTGATGGCAATTCAATGGAGCTGGAAAACTGGGCCTTGGGTGTGGTTTATGGTAAGGACTACATGTGGGATGCTGAAATGGCAGCAATGGAGAGCAGGGGGTGTCCAGGGATTTCCAGGAGATGCAGCCTAGAAGAAAGCCTATCGTCATCACATGCCAAACAAGGGACCCACACACCCCACTCCTGGTAATCAATCTTCAGTGCAGTGGGTAGTCGTGAATTCCAGGCCAGGGGCTCCAAGTGACAGTGTCCATTAGAACTCAGCAGCTTCTAGGATAGCCTTGCCTTTGGGCACATCTGCCACACCTGAATTAGAACCTAAGAACACATATTTTGTGAGGGCCCCTGGGGATTTCTGGTTAAGCATCCACCTCTCTTCCTAAGAGTCTCCTATGGTTCAGTCCTTGATACCCAGAGCTTCATGCCAGGGAATGGGTGGCATTCCATAGAGAGTAGGAGACTATTGAAAGCCAGAGGCTGTGCCTTCCAATAATTAAAAGCCACTAAAAGAAAAAGACAAATGACAACTTGGGGAGGGAACCCAAGAGCAAAAAATGACGGCTGTGTAGGTGATACTGCTGAGTGGCTGGTGGATGTCCTGGAAAGCTTATGAGGTCATAGGAAGCCACTGCCAGTCCCCGTCATCAGCTGGCCAAGATGCTTGCAAGCTGTGGGTTAGACCCGGAGTCTGGGCTGTAGTTGGAGTGAGATCCTGGATCGCAGAGAGGCTTTCTGTGGAGTGGAGGAGAGGGAGAGGGGCTGTGACACCAGACTGGAGTTCAAGTCCTCGAGGAAACACGACGTGAGACAGCCAGTTCCTGGTGGCTGCGGACATTCATTTTGAGCAGTAACGGGGTGGATTTCGAGAACCAAAATTATTTCCTGATAGGAGACGCTTTCAGCAGGCACCCTACACCGGCGGGTGGACAGAGTAAGCCCGGCAGCCAGGGACTTCTGGGTGGCGTCTGGTTGATGAAAATGGGGACAGTTCAGCCTGCTGCCAAGGCCCAAACTGCTGTGGAGGGTGAGAGGCAGCGTGGAGAGTGATTAAGCATCCATGAGGGTTTGGGACTGGTGTTTGTGGAAATGCCAGTTGCTTAGGGTGACAGAAACAGTGGTCTTAACCCCATGGCTCCCGGAGGAGAAATGTTTCTTCTAAGATTTGAAAGTCTCAGTGGCATCAGAAGGACATGGAAGAGGTGCAGCGGGTGGAGTGCACGTGGAAGCTACAAGGCCCTCACCGCGTTGCCGCTCTGAGGTGCCAAGCAAGATGCGGCCCTTCTGGGAAGGGGAGCACAGAGGTGACTTCGGGGCAAGCGCAGGGCACTCCTGCCTCCAGGCTCTAGTCTCACGTCCACTCGCCATGCGCGCCCCCTTCTCAAGCCCTCCCCCTGGCACCTCAGGTGATTCTGCCCAAGTGATTTCTCTGGGAAAGCTCCCACTTGCCCAAAAAGGCCTCGTAGCCGGGAGACAGGACAAAATCAGAGCTCAAGCGAAGGTGTGTGGCGCTGCTAGTGCTTCCATTTTCTTTCCTCTGCTACAGCACACAGCTGACAAATCACCCCAGCGCCCCCCCCAACCCTAAAGAAAGCCAGAGGGCCTCACGATCTGTGGGTGAGAGTCTATGATGTGACCTAATTTGTTCTGAGCTTCCTGAAGAACGCTGCAGGGAAGATATCGGACTTGTATGCGCCTCTGAAATACAAAGCAAAGCTAAGCTAAACTAAAACAAAATAAGAGGATGTGACGGAGATTTAAATGAGAATAAAATGCCAATTAACTCAGAGCTCCTGAAGTAGAATCTGCTTCTCAGAATCCCAAGTTGTGCTTGGTGGATCAGTTTCGATTTGCCCCGATGTGCAGAATGGCCACACCAGGGAAGCAGACCTCAGAACAATCCAGAACACGGCGCCAGACCCACTACTTATCACTTTAATTGACACTTACTCCATACGATGCTCCGACATTCACCGAATGGGTTCAATTTAATTTGAGATGGGGAATTTTTTTTTTCTTTCCCCTACTGAAATATTTAATGCGGCAGGCTTCAGCTGCATTAAAAGCACTCTCCTATTTTGCTTTAAAACACACACACGCACACACACGCACACACACACACACACACACACACACATACACACACACACACACAATAACCCTTCCCACCAAAAGCAGTTCGTTTTTAACAACTTTGTAATTACAAAGCTTGTTGGGGGTGTAGGGGGCTGGTTCAGCCAACGCTGAAGGCCAGGCTGGCAAGGCATGTGGTGCCAGGGATCGAACCGCAGTCCTCTGTGCCTGCCTAAGTTTTCCTGAGCAGACGCTGTAGGCCACTGAGTTATCTTGCCGGCCCCTGTGTATGCTTTTGATAGGTAATGGGGTTTGCCAGAAAAAAAAAAAAAAATCCCCTTCTTCACTTCCGTAGCGCCCCCACGCTGTGCCAGCAGGCGCGAGTGGCGGGGAGGCTGTGGATCCCGCGAGCTCCTGGGAGAGCAGGTGGGCTCCCCCGCCCCGTGTTTATTAGCACTGACAGACGGGAGTGCAGAAGCATCGTTCACCCCGAGGTGTTACATACTGATACACTGACAGGCAATTATCTTTGGAGATAGTGTTAAAACACAATAATTAATTGGAAGAGCAAGTGAGAGAGTGGTGGCCGCAGGCGGAGGCAGCGTGGTATTTCTAAAAACGCTCTGTGAGCCTGGCAATTTAGCTTCAGCGGGTCATTTGACTTCCACCACTTCTCCCGCCTGCCTCCCTCCGGAAACCTTCCCTGTGCCTTGTCTTTCAAAAACATTAGCCCTGAATATGCTTCTGAGGTCATTAATGGTGTAGGCTGGTCCCCCCACCGCCGGAACTTTCCAAAATGGCGCCCAGCCATAGAGAAAACACCCCACCCGGGCTGGGACGTCTCACACAGCCTGCTTTTGTGACCGGATGAGCCCGCAGAGGTCTTTGTCTCAAGCCCAGGCTGACCCGTGTCCGTGTCAATGGAGCATTCCCACTTCAGCCGACGGATTTGGTGGGAACAGGGAGCTCATGCGAGACAGCCCAGGAGGACCTCTGCGACCTTCCACCAGGAGCGAGAGCTGCGCATTGCGGCGCCCTGTGCTGAGGGCCATGGGCAAATGGGGGCTTCTTTTTTTGCTTGTTTTGCCGTGGTGACACCCATGGGCCTCTATTTGGTATCTTCTGTAATAGGCATGTGTCAGCAAGCGTACATGTGGTTGAGGAGGGGAGGAGGACAAGGAACAGAGGGGTAGAGGAGGCACCTTACAGGGTAGCAGGAAGGTAAATGTGTTATAGAGAATGCTTGGTTTGCAGGAGGCAGGAACCAACTGCACTGAGTTTAAAAGCAGTCAGGGGAGACTTATTTTTAGCTCATGGCCAAGTCTGAGGGAATTAAAACAAAGTTAGTATCTTGAACCTCAGAAAGGCTCCTCTCTCCAACACTGTCCCTAATGAGGGCTTTCTTGTCTTTTTCTGCTGCTCCAGCCTGATCTTCTAGCTCTCGAGTGTCCAGGGCTTTAGACAATCCCAAGCCCCAGGGACATGCCTCACATGCTGAGGGTTCAACTGTGTGAAGCATGTGGGATCCACACTGTCTCATGGGTCAGTCCCCAAATCCTGGACAAAAGCATCGATGCTATCTGTCTTCCCTCAGGTGTCTGACCTTGTCCGAGAACCCTGTCACCAAAATTATAACAGAAGTTGCAGGGCCTGGTGCTTGTGGGTCAGGTTATGTGACACGGCTTAATTCACCATGGAAAAGTTACTAGAGTCGGATTTTTCCTCTGAAAATAAAACTCAATGAACGAAATAGAGGTTGTGGCTTGCTCTCGGGTAATTCATTTCGAACAAACTGGCTGTGCATGGGGGCAGTGGCAGTGAGTAGTTTGCTCTAGTATAAGCAAGGCAGGTACCAAAAAAGTTTCACTGCCAAGAGAGTAACTTTAATTTTCTCATTCAGAGAGCAGACTTGTTTCTCACGGTTCTGGAGACCAGGAAGTCCCAGATCTAAGTGGTGACTAATTTGGTTCCTGGGGAGGCCCTTGCCCTCAATCTCAAATGGATGGTTGTTTTGTTTGGCTTGCTTTTGCTATGTAAAAAATGAGAGAGAAGTTTCCCTCTTCTTCTTTTTATATTAAATTTCTTGAATTTTTTTTTTTTTTTTTTTGGTGGAACTGCGTTCAAACTCATGACCTTGGACTTGCCAGGCAGGCACTTGTGCCATGGAGCTATCTCCCCAGCCCTTCAAATTTCTTGTTAAATGTACATGAATGGTGCATATTAGAGAGGCACTGTGTGATGTTTAGAACATAACGTACATGGTGAAATGCAGTCAGGTTCCACATATTTGTCTCTGCAAACATTTGTCATTCTCTTGTGGTGAAAGCATGCCACATAAAGTCCACCTACCCTTTTGTAATGCCCAGTACTGTTTTGTTCCGTCATCACCCTATGTCAGGATGACTTCCCAGAACTTCTTTCTCCATCTGATCATAACTTAGTACTCACGGATCAACCTTTCTCCGTCCCTCCCTGCCCCTACTCTCCCCAGCCTCGGGCATCCACCATTCTACTCTCAACTGTTATGGGTTATTTTTTAATTAAAGGAAATACTGGGACATGCTTAGCAACAGGAACATTGATAGTCCTAGTTGTGGGGAGGTACTTGGAGATAACTCAAGAGTGGAGGTCATGGCGTGGGGTTTGCGGCTTGCCCTGGGCTGTAGGGCCCTTTCTTTCTTTCTTTCTTTCTTCCTTTCTTTCTTTCTTTCTTTCTTTCTTTCTTTCTTTCTTTCTTTCTTTCTTTCTTCCTTCTTTTGTTTCTTTTTATTTTTTTTTTCTTGTTTCAGAACCTTTATTTGTTTATTCACTCATTTTTATGGCTGGCTCAGCCCACTCCGAGGGCAGGGCTGGTGCAGCATGTGGTGCCGGGGATCAAACCGCGGTCCCTGAAGCCGCCCAAGCTTTCCCAAGCAGGCGCTTTAGACCACTGAGCCATCCTGCTGGGCCCAGGGCCCTTTCTTTCATTCCTCAGAAGAGGTCATTTTATGGTTCTCTAATGTCCTACGTTTCTTTTTCTATGAAGAGAGACAGCTGGGCAATCTTCACTGCCTGTTGGCTTAACCGTTTTACCTCAGGTGGATTTTTCCATGCTGTGGATCTGTTTTGAAGGAATTTTCTAGTTAGAGCACCAACAGGGTCATAGTGGGGAGTTACAAGTGAGAGATGTACAAGGTGGGATTACAGTGGCCACCTCAGAGCCAAGAGAGAAAACACAACACAGCTAAAGGGAGAGCTAAAGGATCTGTGGAGTGCTGTGTGCATCCTTCCCAGGAGACCGCAGAGTCTACCCAGGAGGCTAAGAGGCTGTGCCACAGAGCAAAGCATCTGCTCTGAAGCCAGGAGACAGACATCCAAGACGTAGGTGAAGACCACACCGAACCTCCTCCAAAGAAACAGACATGAGCCTTCCTTTCCTCTTTCCCTTCTTTAGTCCGCTCTGTCCTCCAGCCTATGGGTCGGTGTCCCTCACACCCAGGCTGGGTCTTCTGTCTCCAGTAAGTGTCTTTAGTCAAACCCGCAGCTGTGCTTCTCCAACCTGCTGGGCATTTCTACCTCAAGTTGACATGACAGTTAAGTGTTACGGGCACCTCTTCCAGGCTGCTCCAGCCCTGCGTTCTGTCACTTTTTCACCCTGGCTGTTTCTAGGTCTTTGAATGGGCCAGCAAGGCAGCTGGCACCAAGTAGCTGCTCATTCCATAGCAGTAGAAGGGGAAAAGGACAAGCTCTAGACTCAGTACACAAATGACAGGGCTAAGTGAATAGCCTGACACAGATTTCATCAGGACCTCAGGCCCCAACTGCTGCCTCCTGAGTACCAAATACCTATGACCCAACATGATCATAGATGGAAAGAGAGATACTACCAGCTGAGGACACTCTCCCCTAAACTACAGGTGGCAAGGAGCCTCTGTTTAAATGGAAGAGATAATACACTCACCTGGTCAAGTAAGACTTGACTAAAATGTCACCTCAAGACAAGCCTGGCATTGGAGAACAGCTGAAATGGAAAAGGCCAAGGCCTGGGATGGAGCCCTGGTGGCCTTGGGCAGGACCCCTATCCATGAGACAAGCCCAAGAGAGCATGGAGAGACCTCACAGGAGACGGTAAGCAAATGAAAAAGCAAGGGAAGGAAGGAGGGAGCTGACCTGAGACAGAGGCCTGAGCGCTGGCCACTCCAGCAGCAGGTCTGAACGAGGGTCGGGGCCCTCCTGTACCCAATAGTTGCCATGTGCTAAGTGCCAGGCCTGTGCCAGCCCTTCCTGCCCAGAGGCTCTGGAGAGCTGGTGCAGTGTTTCTTTCCATCCATGCACCAAAGAGGGCAAAGAAGCCAAGGCCCAGATCACAGGCTGGGGCACAACTGCCCCTCCTCCAGGGCCCAGTGGTTGTCTCCCTCTTTCTAACACAGGAAAATTTTTCCCTGAAAACCTTCATGTCATCTGCTAGTGAGTCAGCATCATGCCCTCTGCCCACCTGGCAGCCAGCCCTGGCCCATACTGACCAGAGCTGGGCACACAGGCTGGTGGGCCACCGTGGCACCAGACATCCATGCTGACCTGAACTCTCTAGAACCTGTCTTCACCGTCTAGCCCGTCTCTCTGTGTGCACCCCGAGGCTCACGCAATGAACTCTCTCTCCTTAGCTTCCCTCAGATCCACAGGGATCAGAGGAGCTCAGAGAGCCTGGGCCTGCTCAGCCAGCAGGCATCTGTCTCCTGCCTGTCCTGGGATGAGTGGCAGCCCCCTCCCATCCCACTCGCTCCCCTCGCTGAACCCCAAAGATGCAGACGACATGGGTGCAGATCGAAGCCACAGCAAAACAGGCCGAAGCTGTCCGTGACAGAGAGAAACAGCTGCGCTTCCAGTCCACTCCTCTCCTAATGAAACCCCTCATGTAATCTGGGGCCGCAGTGCTGGGGCATGAATTATTCAGAGCAGTCTCGGTGCTGTTATCTCCCCTCCCCTGGGAAGGCCCTACCATTGTCCGCCCTGATGGGTCATTATGCACTCTGTGAATTTAATCTTTTAGGCTATCCAGCCCGCACAGAAAAAAAATTGTATGAATAACAATTTTCCTGTAATAACCTTCAACTAACCTTTCAACCAGAGTGAGTCATTCCAATCCTATTTTCACATCAAGAGGAGTCAAAGGCAGGCAATTACCTCTTATCTGTTTCACAGCCCCCCCTCCCCTTCGCCTTCACTGCACCCTTAATTTTTAAAGGGGTGTCGAAGAATGTCTCAGGAACCAGAGGAGGAAGGCGGGCTGGATGGAGAGTGGTGGAAAGGATGGGTGGGGAGGGAGAGCCAGGCCTCTGCTCGCGAGCCTCAGACTTTGGCTCTGGACAGGAGCATGTGACATGACCCACCCCCCTCACCAAGGCCATCGAAGCCCAGGGACTGGCACAGAGCCTTACGTGGATGACAAGTTGAGACAAGTCTTGTTTCCTGGGGACACACGGGGGTCACCACAGGGCTGATATGGACAAGAACAGGGAGTGTGGAACTGTGCCTATTCCAGAGTCCCCACTTCACCACGGGCTCCCACCATGCAGGGATTCGGAAGGAACTTGGGGTCTGGACTTAGGCACAACAGGGTCTGAGCTTGGCTCCCTGGGACAGGCTGCTGGGTGCTTCCACTGGGATGTGGGAGCAAATCTGTCCAATGCAAGCTCTGGGCTTGGGCTGGGTCCCGCCATGAGGTGAGGGATCCACGCCCCTGGTTTCCCTGTCATGAATGCAGCCCAGTCTTGTTCCTTCTTGTGTCGCTAGGCTCCTTGATGCCCAGGTAGGGCAGGATACACTCAGGAGGGGAACGGATGCTCCCAGGGCCTTGGTGATGAATCCGGACAGGAATCAGGTAAGCGGGCTCCTGTGCACTTCTTACCCCCAGTGCTTCAGAGGTGACAGGGGGAGCAGGTAGCCTCCATGAAGAGGGCTCCTGGCCTTTGCTCCCTGAACACCGCCCAGCACAGTCTCCTCTCTAGGGTGGTGGAATGGTCAGGCACCAGGTGCTGAAGGTGACAGACTCCTCAATAAGAGAACGACACCCGGCAATCCTAGGGGCTTGTCTTGTGGCCCACATGGGTGACTGTGGAGTGGCAGCCAGATGACGTCCAGACAGTGAGATCCGGAGAGGGGCAGGCCAGCAGGCCCTCCGGTGGAGGACACAAGGTCCTCGCACTCTTGGCCCCTCATTGTCAAGGCCAGTGGTCCCAGGCCCCGAGCCAGGGCTTATCTCTGTACCCCCAGGGCAGGGCCTCCTAAGGGAACCTTCCCATATCTGTCTCCTACCTGGGACCCTACTGGTCCCACAAAACCCAACTCCTGCCTCAGCCTTCTGAGAAGCGAGCGACCTGTCTCTCCCTGTCACCCTCCATCCCTCCAGAAAGCTTTCCTGCCACCCCAGTCTGCCTAGGAAGACAGGTGGCCATAGCCTGGCCTCAGGCCTCTCCCACCCCGACTTCTGGGATTCATGTTTAGATGTTTCCTCCTGAGGGCTGGCAGGGTCACTCCTCGCAGCCCCTGACATAAACCTTCTCAAGAGTTCTGAGGAAATGCAGATGCATTGCCCACAGTTGTCTTTGGGAAGCCAAATTACATGGGTGTGTTGTTCTGTGTGCCCTGACCTTGGTGTAGTTTCCAAGCTTGACAAATATGTATTATAAAAGCTGACCTTTCTTGTATGTTCCCCTTCCCACTTCGAATCGAAGAGGGGGAAGAGGTGTGGGCTGAGGAAGCACCCCTGTTGTCCTCCAGGCAGAATTCATGATGGCAGCTGAGGGTACCACATGCAAACCACAGTGTGGCCACGTGGGCCTCAGTGGACCCCACCCAGGGCTCAGGTTCATGATGCCGCCCACTCTGCCGTGTGGAGGGGGCAGGTGCTGGGTCAGAGGTGCCACTTGGGCCCTCATGGTGGCCACAGCTGTGTGCCTCAGGCAGCGCCCTCTCACCAGTGTTGTGGTGCATGCAAGCTCATTCTGGTCCCAGTGGGCTTTGCCTTGGACATCTGAGGGCTGTGTGACAGCCTTGTTCCCTTCCCCTCCTGCCTCTGCGCCCCGTTCCACCGCTGTCTGCCCACCTGCTCCACGCCGTGGTGAGGAACGTGAACACCGTCTCCCACAGTGCCAACCCTGGCATTGTGACTTTCCCACAGGGCCAGGGCTGGAACACGGGGCCTTGCCCCGCATGAGGTGAGCCCTGCACCCGGGAGCTCCACCCCCAGCCGCGTGTGCAGGAACAAAACCCTCCAGCCTCGATCTCCATTCCCGACGCGTTTAGCTTAGAGCCTGGAACACATTCCCAGGCCAGGGTGAGGGCAGTGCTTCGTTCCAGAAGATGCTGAGGATGTGAAGAGCCAAGCCGTGGGCCACAGGCTGCGTCACAGCAGAGACAGCAGCCCCCTGCAGCAAGGACGTCAGGCTGTGCCCTGCGTGTGTGCCTTCTCCTCCCTGCTGGGGGCGGGGGTTGCCCTTGAGTGTGCAGTGGGGGAGGTGGTACAGGGGAGCGTGATGCTCCTGGCCGTGTTTCCCCCATCCTGTCTCAGATAGCTAAGCTCAGGGATCGATCTGACGTGTCGCGACAGACTCGGGGCACCAGGGTGTTCGAAGTGTCTACGCCTCCAGCTCTGCTGTGCTTCCACTCTCTTTGTGAGAGAGAATCAAGACACAAACACGGCCCCCATCTGACCGCACACAAGGCCTGTGCGGATCTGACAAAACGGCTCTCCCAGGCTTTGCGCAGCTGGGCTGCCATGCAGAGATGGCGCAAGGCAGAGGAGGTCGCTGGTAGGTGTGGCTCTGGGAACCAGCAGGGAGGGCAGTGGGTGGGGAAATGGCAGAGGCGGGGCGGGGGGGGGGACACGATGACGACGCTGCCTTTCTCCCCCACGGCCTGGCAACTCGCCCCATACCCCATGCCCCAGCCTAAGGCCCAGGCAGCACAGTCCAGTGCACTTGGGCTCAACCAATGCTGTAGCTCCAAGATGGGCCCAGGTAGGCGAGACAAGGTAGGCTGACTGAGGACAGAGACATTGCCTGGAGCTGCGAGCGGGAAGAGTTACTCTGCAGAAAGGGTGGGCTTACACACTGCTGTGGGGCTGGCTAAGAAGCCAGTAGCCCCAGAGATCCTGTAGAACTTTGGGAATAGCAGTTGGGGCGCTCTACCAAGGTGGCCTGGTTCTGCAACCTCCCCATCACCCACAGCCAGAGGACAGGCCCAGGAGCGTCCCAGGGGCTGAGGGGCTCAGCTTTTTCCTCTCTCAAGCCCAGTTCCACCTGCTACAGACCTGAAACCCTCCGAGCCTCATTAACCCCCTGGAGTGTTGAAAAAATTTCCCTAAGGGACATTAGGTAGAGCCTGGATTCCTGGGATAAAATAAAAATGTAAATGGCTCTCCTCTCACAGAAGTTTGGGAAACGCTGACTTTAACAGACCTGGAGCATTATGTGTCCTGCGGGACTTGTTAGAATCTTTTCCAGGCTAACGGGCCAGGGTACAACAAAGTCTACAGGGTCTCCCAAAGCCTCCAGGACCAGAGGGGAGGGTGCATTTGCATGTGGCCCTTTCCAACCGGGGCCTCCTGCACCCATTTGTGTTGTGCAATGCAGGATTAAAGCTTGAGGAGCGTAGAAAGGTGTATCTTTCTCAGGGAGAAGTAAAATAGTATTCTAATATTGCTTAAATCCTTCTAAATGCAAAGTGGTTTAGCAGATTAGCTCAGAATCATCTGGAAGGCTCCAAGGAGGAAGTGGGACGCGAGAAAGGTAAGTTGTGATCTGAAGAAGAGCACGGAGAAGCGAAAGCACTTTCAATCCAATTTGAGGAAAGCTTATTTCACTGTGCTGCCGGGGGAAGAAAAAGGCTTTGCATCTCACAGAAATGAGGGTTTGCACTGGGGACTCTTAAGTCAGTCTACTTGGAAGGGGTGCTAAGGCCCCTGTGGCTGTTGGGCAGTGAACAGCCAGGCCTACCCTGGGAAACCCCTGCAGCTGCCTGTGGTGACCTGCGGCTGAGATGTTTTCTACCATCTCTTAAAGCATAGAGGAGGAGGAGGAGGATGTAACACTGTCACAGTTCCCTCAGAGGGCCTATAAAGATACAGGCCTAGGGTGTGAACCCTCAAGGGTAGGAGCTGCCCCTGGGGTGAGGGGTCAGTGCCTGTGGGGTGTGTTTGTTGAGAGGAAGGGGACCTCTGCCCCTTGTGCCCTTAAGGTGGGATGCTATTAAAACAAAACCAAGTCTCACTTGGCCAGCGGAACTTCCTGGTAGGATCCTCCCAGGAGTTGGGCCTTGGCGAGGGGGTGGGGAACTCAAGGATTAGAGGAAGCACCTGTGTCCCTCCTTCTCGGGTGGCCACAAGCAGGTCCCTTAACCTCTTCCAATCCTCATTTCCTCCTTGGGCTAGGGAGTCTCAGCTACCTTGGGCCCCCTCCCTGAGGTGCCAGGCCCTGACTGAGAAGTACTGCGTGCGTGTTGTAGAACCAAGATTGTACATGGCTTCTGGTTGTTGGCCCTGGCAGATCTGAGCGGTGTCAAGAAGCTCTCTTTTTTTTCTCTTTTTAAATAGCTTTGCCAAGGCCTAACAGCAGGCTGAATGTTTCCTCACTTCCTCCTCAGAAACTTACTCCCTGGATGTTAAAGGCCTTGGGATCTTTACAACCTGTTCACTAAATCTGTTAGTTGGGGATGGGTGGGGTAGAAATGTTCAGCTATTTGTTCTGGGCCTTGCCAGCCTGCTGGGCTGGCAGCTGCTGAGGCTGAAAAGAATGCTGGCATCCTCAGAGGGTGCACCCCAAGTGTGGGATTCCCCAGCAGTGCTCCAACCCATGACCTGCGGGGGAGGGGGGTGGACTTGAAATGTAGATTCCCACTCCAGCTGGGAGGGTCCTGAGAACCTGCATTTCTTGTGAGGCCCCAGACTCTGCCCACGGTGCTACTGTGGGGGCCACGCTGGGCAGAGCAGAGCGATACCTAACGGGGAACCCAGCTCTTCTAAGAAAGAAGGCCTCCATCCAAGGCCTACACCCTGCTTGCTACCTGTGGCAGTAGAGGAGTTTAGGTAAAAAGCAGTTCCCCTGCCATGGCAGGGTCATTGACAAACAGGGACGCTGTTTTCAGATTCGCATCTAGAGTTCCCTGAGGCCCCCCCCCCCCCATGAGAGCACCATACCTGGAAGAGCCGTAAGCCGCCTGTGGGGTGAGGCTGCCAGGCCTGTGGGTCCTGCCTTAGGCCCAAGCCCACTTCTGCCTCATTTCCTGGCTGGTGTGGGCTTTCCATGCCTTCACAGCTCCCTGCCTGCCTCTGCGTCTGGGAGGCATGTGGGAAGGTTGTTTTCCTATTCACCCACCTGTCTGTCTGTCTATCCAATTACCTATCAATCTCTCTGTGTCTCTCTTCTTTCTCTTTCCCTGCCCTGTTCCCCAATAATACCACCTGAGTTTCCTCTCCTAGGGACAGCTGGCTGCTAGGGACAGCGAACCCATGAGATCAAAAAGGGACCAGTGTTTTCTTTTGTGAAACCCTTGGCGTTTGGGTGTCCTAGAGGTGGACACGGGTTCTCTTCTGTCTGGCTCTCGGAGCCTGCTATGGACAGAGACTCAATGGTGACCCCATTGCTTGCTCCAGGTGCCTGAAACGGGTGGTTTCCTCGGCCTCACACCAGTATACTGTGCTTCCCAAGCACGGGTTTTCCCAGCTCTTGGAGCTTACCACAGGAGACTGACAGCAGGACAGGTCACCGTGTAGGTATGAGACTAGCCATTGGTCGTCATGGTGTGTGTGTGTGTGTGTGTGTGTGTGTGTGTGTGTGAGAGAGAGAGAGAGAGAGAGAGACAGACAGACAGACAGGCAGACAGGCAGGCAGACAGACAGAGGTGTGAGTTGCATAGCATCTCTGAAGAGGGAGATCAGATACTCACTGATCTCTCCCTGCCCTGGACAGTAGCTGAGCTCAGAGCTGCCTCGACAGCCAAGTGTGGCTATCTGCACTATGACAGTGTCGTGAATGCCTCGCTTACATTATTTTTGTCTACTTTTGTCTAGATGCGGCACTTGCCAAGGGAAAGAAAACGGAACCAACTCTGGTGCGCCGCCGACACCGGTGCAGCTTGCCTGGTGAGCTCTCTACTTCACCGCGAGCTGCAGGCCCTGGTGGACTTGCGAGTGGATTTCCCTCTGCAGAGAGAGACTATGGCGGTGAAGTTGGACCACGTGACGACTGGCTCAGAACTGGCTGTGCCAGGACACAAGGCAAGGGAGAGGAAGTGTCCTCTGTAGCCACCTGGCCTTGCCCCGGCCTCCATGCCTATGGCCAACAGCTGGTCTGGTTCTGGTGAACAGGACTTGGGATGTTTGAGCTCAAGGTTGTGCTCTGAGCCATGAGAACCAGCCAGCTATTGAAGGGGGAAAGGTGCTTCACAACACGTAGCTGAGCCAGCGGAGCACTAAGAGGCCTGAATCCCCTGTGCCCGTGGGGTGCCCCAAAACATATCTGTCAGTGCCTTTGGGGGCCAAATCCCCATAGAGGGCTGCTGTGGGGCTGTGGAGCTTGCAGTGGGGGGACCCTGACCCTCCCTACCCTGCTCTGAGTCTTTTCATCACCCCGACAGATGCCACGTGCACACCAACGCAGGGCCTTTTGTGGAGCTGAGCCTGGGTCCTTTGCTTTTGCTTCCAGAATAAAATGGAACTGTACTGAGACTCCCTTCCCCAGATCCTGCTTCCTAGGAGGGCTTCATAGGGACCGAGGGGCGCTACGGAGTCCCACACAAGCTGCTGAGGCTCCTGTAGAAGTGGGTAGTCTCAGAAACCCTGATGTAGCACCAGGGCTGGAGGCAGAGAGGTAGCTGCTCCCCGTGGCGCTCATTAGGCGGCCGTAGATGGCGTTTCCTGCCTCCCCCGCTAGCCCTCCAAAGTGCCTGTTATTAATTCATAAAAACACTGCAAGTGTGATGGAGTCTGCTGATTACTGGAGCAGGCAGACACGAGAGACTGTAAAATATTCCGTGTCTCTCTCTCAGGCTCTCAGGGGCTCAGAAGGAAGGGGGGGGCAAAGAGAGAGAAAAGCAGCAATGCGGAGAAAGGAATATGAAAAAAAAAAAAAAAACACAAGAAAGAAAGAAAAAAAAGCCCTGTGTTGTGAAATATTAATCAGAACTGTTTGCCCCCAGGGGCCAACAATATGAGGCAGCATAATCAATGTAGCAAGAGCTGCCCGGCGACATGGCTTTGAGACGCTGATTATTGCGGGTAAACACAGCTAAATATTCTGAATCTTTGGACTGAGCCTCTGGTGTGGCTGGAGAAGCCGATTCCCTTATCATGCTTCTGCAGGCGTGGCCCTGGGGGAGCATGGGACACACGGGTGGCATGTGGCTGCATTTGAGGGAACCCCTGGGGCCCAAGGAGGAGCTGTCTCTGGTCTTTTTCAAATGCTGGTGCTGGAAGGTAGCAGGGGGTGGGGGTGCATGCGGGCACAGCATCTAGCACTACTCTCAGCAGCCAGGTCCCGGTGCTGGTTGTGCCAAGGGACCCTGTGTTTTTAGAGTGGCCTTGAAGACCCCCGGGAGGCGCCTGGATGAATTTGGGGGCCCTGGAAGGAGGTGTGCATTCAGGAGTCCCCGACAGGCCAACAGTGTTCTCCCTGTACAGGGGAAGGCGTGGCTAACTGCAACAAAGGAAGCTTGACACACGTATGTCATGGCATGAAGGCGCTGAATCTGCTCCGTGTCCCTCAAGCTCCATTGAATGGAAGGGACACCTGTCCCTGCAGCTGGGGTGGGACCCAGGATTGTCCTACCCCACAGGTGGAGACCAACACAGGTGGAAAATGACACCCAGGTGGAAAGTGACCGCTGGTAGCAGGTGCAAAGGCCTGCAGCAGACCAGTAACTTCCCTGAGGTCACCTGGAAGAAAGGGGGGTTTTGTTGCGTGCACCAGCAAGCAGGAGAAACAGAGGCGAAAAGTCAGCATCACTCTGCACCGAGACTTCAGGCTGAAGAAGAGCCCTGTGCCAGCTGCAAGGAGACTGGGCTAGAAAAGGGGCAGCTCAGAGAAGACAGCTGCCCAGAGCTCCGGTGCTAGCTCCAGATGCACAGACAAACACTGGAGGACTCACTCAGGTTCCACCCCGCCCCCAGCCTTACATTCCTCGTTTATACATGAGCTTAGCTAAGTAAGGAGTGAAGATACCAAGTCTCTGAAGGAGAAGAACACGTGGGGGTGGGAATTGTGCCAGGGCCTTCACCATGGAGGATAGGAAGAGGATGGGGTTTAACACAGCACCCAGGACCGGTGCAGCCTCCCTGTCCAGGGCTTAAGAGCACAGCTACCCCAGAGTGACTCAGAGGAAATTAGTCCCAAAGCCCCCTGAGTTACCCTCTTCCCCCACTGGTGTTTTATTTATTTATTTATTTATTTATTTATTTATTTATTTATTTATATTTATGGAACCAGGGATTGAACTCAGGACCTTACACTTGTCAGGCAGGCACTTGTGCCCCTGAGCTATCTCCCCAGCCCCTCCACCTGGTGTTTATTATAGAGGCTCAGAAGAACTTAGTCTCTGTTCTCCTTTAGTCATATAGGCATCCACAGAGGACCCAAGGGGGCAAGGTCCTGGGAAGCCAGTGGTTCATGGCTTCATCCAATGGTTCAACTTCAAAAACAATTTCCGCTCATTTTATGGAACTAATACAGCAAGTTTTAACAAGGTTCAAACCTTGCCCCAGGCCGTGGAGTTGGCTGGTGCAGAGTCGGGATTTGAACATCAGTCTGATTTTAAAGGCTTTTTTCCATTCTGCCTTCCATGGATGACTGAGGATAAAGACATGGATGATTCCACTGCTGACTTCCTCTCAGGCCAGGAGAGTTTCAGGCTGGGAGGCAGAACACCATGGGTTGGCAGAGCCAGCTGGGACAAGTGTGGGTGACCAGATGGCCAGAACACTCCCAGTCCAAACCAGTCTACCCTTGAAAATGTCACCAAAGAGCTGGTAGTGACCTTGGGAGGAGAAAGACCAACACAAAACAAGACAAAAGCTGGGCACCAATATTAGGTATTCATGAACTCAATATCGATGAAGATTCATGGTGGAATTATAGCATAAGTGATTAATGTCAAACCTTAACAGTAATTAGATACTAGAATAGGGATTATTGGAGCCATGATCACTTTTCAAAGAATTAGCAACTTAAACTTACATCACAATAAAAACTCTCTTTGACAAGGCTTTGAGGTGGGGTTTCAGAGAAACACAATAAATGTAATGGATACAATTTCCATAAAGCAATTGGGCAAAGACCATCAGAACCCTGCGTTCTGCTGGAGAAGGACTTAGGACCCTGGATTGAACGTAACTCTGGAGACTGGTTCATGCCCAGTGCTGACCCTCTACAGATGTTCTGTAATGTTTCCCAAGCAAAGTGTCCCTGTAGGTGAAAGCTGTGACAACCAGGATTCTGTCCTAACTGATGATCTCATCTATTATCTGATGGATTTAATATTAAGTTGAGATGATTTTTAATTGTACAGTTTAAGTCTTTGCAAAGTCCTCCCTGTCTCCTCAGACTAACAGAAAAAGGAACCGAATGAATATAAAGAAAAAGTTGTGGAAGGTCTTACAGAGACGAACAAGAGAGAGAGCTGAAGATAAACATCACAAAGAATTCTGATTGGTCTGTGGCAATTATTTTATGACAAGACTATAAGCGTCGTACATGACGGGAATAAGATTGAGAAAACAAAAGGACAGCAAGAAGTGAGGCGGATCGAAGTTTTGGTGGTACCATGAGCATCAGATATGTTCCTGGTTGAGTGACAGGGAAAGTCTCCACACGCCCTGGGCTCTGTCTCTAGACCTTGCTGTTGCTAAAACCCTTATCCATGGCACTGACTTATGACACAGCACTTGCATCCCTACATTTTGGAACCTGGTTTCCTCACTGTTGACACCATCTGGCTTAGCCTTGTAATTTCTAAGCTGCACATCAGAACCAAGTTGATCACGTTTTCTAAGTAGAAAAGAGAGATCCAGGGACCAGCCTGCCCCTGATGGCGAATATGGTCGCGTGGTCATTCATGTGCTCTATCCACTTGACTTGAGTCAGAACAGCCTAGAAGGTTCGTAAGCACTGGATGTGGCAGTGGATATCTGCTACGTGGCCTTACAAACTGAGGTGTCGGGGAGACCCCGACCCCACCCCAGCAGCCTGGAGAGAATAAAAAGGGAAAGAAGGACATGTGCACCTCTCCTCTGGGAAGCCCCCCAGTCTTTGTGCTGCACCCCGTCTCTGGTTTCTCCAGTCTTCCCATCAGGCTCTTGGGCCTTCCCACACAGATGCACACCAGCAGCTCTGCAGTGAGCTTTCTGTCCTTCGTGTGCACCTGCTGCCAGAGCCACCAGCTCTCTAGCACACGCCTGCTGTTTTGGGTTCCTCCCCTCTGCTGCTGCACATGGCCTCTGAGGCTGTAAGCCTGTCTAATCGATCCCCTTGGGTAATTAAACATATTGTTGATGTGGATTGATTCTGTCCCTCTAAAGAACCCTAATACAGGGAGCACCCCTGGCTTCTTTGGGCTGGACCATGCAGACAGGGCTGTCTCTTCTAGTTCCCATGACACACAATACTGTCCATGTCATTGCCATCAAAAACACACAAGGTGGGGTGTCGGGTGTGGTGGCACATGCCTGTAGTCCCAGCACTTGGGAGGCTGAGGCAGAGGATCAGTGTGAATTCGAGACCAGCCTGAGCTACAAAAGTAAGCTTAGGGCCAGCCTGAGCTGCATAGCAAGAGACCCTGTCTCAAAAAGACCAAAAAAAAAAAAAAAAAAAAAAAAAAAAAAAAAAAAAAAAAAAAACCCCCAAACAAACAAACAACACCCCCCTCCGCAAAAAAAAAAAAAAAAACAAGGGGAAAGTGGAAGCCCGCTGGACCATGCCAGCCCCAAGCTCAGCCCTCAGTGTGGACCACCTTACACACCATGTCACAAGTACTCTGGGCTCTGCAAGGGCTGGTCAGGGATGAAGATCAGGGAAATGGGGATCTGATGGCAAAGGGCGCTGGAACATTGTGCCTGCTTTGCTGTCCAGGAAGCCCTGGTGGAGAGGGAGGAGCAGCCCAGGAAGGAGCAGCGGGTGGGAAATCCAGGCCCCTGGAAGGTGGTGGGTGTGACCCTATGGCTGTGGGTTTACAGCATGGGACGGGGAATGGGAGCCAGGGACATGGCTGCACCCACCTATGTTCTCCTGCCTGAGCTCCGGGGAACCACTGCTCAGGATGCCAGCAGCCCTCAGTCACCTTTCGGTGACCCCCTGCTGTATACCAGGAGAATGCTACTCCCAGAAGCCTGGTGAAGATGCCTCCCTTCTCACAGGGGCTTCCAGCAGGGAAGCAGACCCCACCGTGCCCAACAAATGCCAAGTAACAATTAAGGCTGGCAGCACAGCACCCAGGGGAGGCCAGGGAGACCAGGCCCCCGCCGCAGGGCACCTGCAGCCCCAAGCAGGCAGCCTCCATCCACAGACTGTGAGGACAGTTGCCACCTTCTACCTGCAGGGCTGCAGGGACGATTAATAAGCTCCTGCCTCTAAAGGGCTCTTAGCTCTTCAGAAGGGCTCTGCAGAGGTAGAAGTGGGTTATAATTACCACTGCTGTAATTAATGAGTCCAAACTTCTCAGAGAATAAAAAGTGCTTAATAAAAGGAGGTGAAGGGAAGAAAGGGGAAAATCCTGATGTGTTTGAACTTGGGATTCTTTCCCCCTTTGTAAAGCAGGCTGTGGTGAGGTATCAAATGAGATGTTCTCCCCTTTCAGAAGTGAACAGAGCCCCAGATGGGGTGTCTCAACGCCAAGGGCAGAGTTTCCGAGAATAATGCAATGCTTTGAAAAACACCGGGCTGGAAACCAATCGCGCCACTCCAGGTAACTTAGACAGCAAATCCACCTCGGTAAGGGAACGAGGCTGCCCTCCCCGGTGGTGTCCAGGGAGCCCTCACTCGGGGAGGAGAAGCGGCAGGCACATAGCTGACACTGAGCCAACACCTCCTCTGTGACCACGCATGCTCTGTGGGGTGAGGGCAAGTCACGTCTCCTGCCTAGCCTCCATGGAAAGAGACATAACTGCGAGTTTCCAGCATTATAAATAAGCTTATGTATCATATACGTATTTAAAAGCTTTTTTGCTTTGGTGGTGGAAGGAATGTTATTTCCTTGGAGTCTATTACCAGGACTGGAAGGGATGGCATTCTCATGGTCCTTAGCATGCAATGTTAAATTTCCCTTCAGGCAATCCAACTGGGTCAACCTATGTGTTTTACCACAACGTCCCCAGCACTGGACATTACTACTATTTTCATGCTGGAGGGAACACCATGCCTTGTGTGAAGTTTTGCACCACTGGTACAACTGCTGAGAGGCTGGGAATTCTGACCTTGCTTCTTGGGTCACTGCTGAAGTTGGACACAAACCTTAGCCGTGCTTTGGCATTTGGAATAGGTAAACACGCTGAAGCTCTCTTCTAGGTAGAAAAAAATGGCTACCGGATATCATCAGGGATCCACATGGATCCAGAAACTTTAGTAAAGAGATTGGATTATGCCTGGTGTGGTGGCACATACCCATAATCCCAACACTCAGCAGGCTGAGTCAGGAGGATTGCTGTTGAGTTTGAGACCAGCTTGGGCTACATAGTGAGTTCAAAGCTACCCTGAACTACCTATTGAGACTCTGCCTCAGAAAACAAAAACAAAACAAATTGGATTGTTTGGAGATATAAAATAGAAATTAATTATATTGGAATTTTTTTTTAAATCCTGGAGATTGGGTCTCTGCACTGTGTTATTTCCGTAGTGCTTTTATAAATTCTTATTTTGGGACAGGGTCTTGCCAGGTTGTCGAAGCTGGGCTCAAATCTGCCATCTTCCTGCCTCAGCTTCCCAGAGTGCAGGTTTTGGTCTTTTGTGGCCTGAGATTATGAACCACTAAGGCCAATGACGGCTCTTCTTGGCTTTGCCTGTCTAGTATTTCAGAGAGGAAAATAAATGTGGGAACGAGTGTCCAGAATAGCACAGAGTACTTTGGTGTAGGATGACTGAGTTACTTTGGAGTGGGACAAACTCATCCAGAGACCGGAAGGACTTAGGGGACCTTCTCCCCGACACTGGGAAGAAGGGCTGGGCTTGGAAGAGGACCCAACAGACCTAACGTCCTGCTCCAGCACCAGGGTCTCAATGTATCCCCCAAATTCCTATGTTGAAACTCAACTGCCACTGCAGCAGCATGACCAGGTAGGCCATTAGGTCGCGAGGGCCTCGCCTGGAGGTGGATCACCTCCTGCACGGGGCCTGTGGGTGCCAGCCAGGCCTTTTCCTTCTCACCTTTGGTTTCTTCTGCCATGTGTGCACCTGCGTGGGTACTGCCCGCAGCTCCTGCTGGGAAGGGAGAGTCAGGTCCTCAGCAGGCCCCAAAGCTCAGAGTGTCCTGATCTCAGGCTTCGCCTCCTCCACATCCAAATGCAGAAAGGTCTGTAAATTAGCCAGAGGTGGGGTTTTTATTTTCGTGGCACCGGAGGCACAAGACAACCCCCCCCCACCCACCTCCCTTCTGGGCCTTAACTGGCAGGGCAGGGAGACCACTTCTGCCACATGGTCATCCAGAGAGAGAAGGACAAGGCTGAAAGAGAGAAAGCAGGCTAGAAAAAGAGAAGAGGGAGGCAGGGGAGAGAGGAAGCCCGGGCAGCACAAAAGCCAAAGGCACTGGGATGGGATGAAGGGGCTGGGTGCCCTGCCTCAGGCTGAGAGTCCCCAGAGCCTCCTGGCGAGTTCTGCCTTTTACGTATTAGCTGTCAAGTAGCTTTCTGCTCCTTGCATCTAAATGAGGCCTAACACTCACGGTTTTAATAACTTGACCTCATTTGCTAATGTTTATGATTTTTTTTTTAATATTTAGAAAGTAAAAACTAATGAAAAATATGCTAATGTAGCCTATTTACTCCTTCTGCAAGGAAGAGTTCTGACTGCCCACCTAACACCGGCTGCTCTCTTCCTCTGCTCTGGCGCAGGGAATGCGCCGATCTCACAGGCTGACTATCCTACTCATCTTGCAGATGCGAATAACCAGGGGAATTTAAACTAGAAACTTGGGGAAAGGTCTCCAGGAAAACTCCAGAAAGGGGGCTCATTCAGTGTGGGGTGAATTTCCTTCCTTCCATTTGTGTTCTCTGCTTTCTTTCCTCTTAGGCTCCTTCTGTGTGGAGGTAGGTGTGATAGCTGGAGTTTCTGTAGCCATTTTTATGGACAAGAGGATGGGGGTCCCACGTTGGGGTTAGCAGAGCAGGGAGCAAAAAGGTGCTTGGGTACCCAGTGAAACCTTGGATGACCTTAAGCAATCAGAAAATGGTTAGCCAAAAGGCAGTCAGCTCTATCCCAAAGGCAGTTTAGGAAGTTGTGGTCCTTGTGTAACCCATCCTTCCTGGGCTGACAGTGGGGAGAAAGCCTCCGCACTTCCACATCGTCAAAGGTATTCCCCAGCCAGGTGGCCCATCTGCGATACAGTGCTGGCCTCTCCTTCCCACATATCCTAGTCCAGGCTGCTGTCACCTTCCTAGACTCTCCTGAGAGCCCCTCTGTGGGCCAGGTTGGCAATTCTCAATCCATCCTGCTGCCTCTGGATCCTCTCTTGCTTGTAATCAAACTCCAGGCTCTGGTAGCCCTCAGCAACCATCCTTCCTGCTGTGGTTTCTGCACCAAGGAGATCTCCCTGCGCTGGGGGCCCTGTCTTGGTGTCCGCTCCTTGATTAGAAGCTCACAGCCAGGTGTGGCCCCCATGTACCTGTGTCCAGGGCAGTCTTAGTGACTCTGCAGAGTGGTAGAGAGTGGAGAAAGCCATGTCTGGGCCCAATAGAGGCCCGAGAAATCCTAGTAGCCCCCAAGTCCCACGGCAATGCTACCTCTATCCTTGGATTCAGCAGCCACCCCCACCCGGGAGGAAAGACATGATCAGGGAGAAGGATCAGGACCAGGCAGTTCCCCACTGCCCTGTAGCACCTGGGCCACCTCATATTAGAGGGACAGGGTCCCCTTTCTCTCTTCCTGAAGGAAACTGGGGACCCTCCTCGCTCTACTGGAAGTCAAAACCACCTTCCAGGGCCCTGGATGACGCTTGGAATTATTGACCTTGGGAAATTATCCCAGGGTCACAGTGTAACCTGGACCCTGATATCTGTGGAGCAGGTTCCTATACCTGCTGTGGGCTGGGGTCACCCTGGCCAGTGTCCCCACCTGAGCTAAGCAGGTGGCCTTGGAGTGTCAATACATTCAGGAGGGCTGGATGGGTCTGAGCAGTTGCGTTTTGAGGCAGTGTTGCTGGCTGGGGCCCTAAGGTAAGGTTCTGTCTGCTGGGACCAAGGGGAGCCATCCTGGAGGCTCTGCCATCCCCTGAGACACAGGTGGATGTGGGGGGCTGGCATAGCCACCTGGTGACACTGAGGGCAGCAAGCATGAGGCCACTTAAGCTACTCCAGGGATGGCTGCCCAGGTCCCCAGACTGTACCCCCTGCATTCCTGTCACCCATTCCCTGCCAGGGCAACTTCTGGGTTCCATTCAGCTGCCTTCCAGTCTTTTCCTAAAGCCCTCTAAGAGAAGCAAAAGGATCTGAAGTTCTTCCTCTGCACCGTGGAAAACATATTAAGGAATTATCATTTCGCCTTAAACCTTATATATGCAAATGTTCTCATTTGAATAACTGCCAATTTATGTGCCCCATCAAATTAGATATTCAAATTCCAGCCTGGTATGTACAGTCGTCACCCTTCCTGGTTCAGGCTTAAATAGGCGCATGAAGGCTGAGCTGCGGCTTCTCTGCTGGGCCCCTGGCTCCTTAGCACTGGAAGGGATAATTAGAGATTAGTTTTCTGGAGCGGAAATGGTCCCTTTGATGGCTGGGCTGGCACTTTCCTGCTGTCGCTTCTGTCACAGTGACACAGCCATCGCCTTCTCCTGTGGGTGAGCTCTCAAAAAGTGGGCTTTCTAATCGCCCTGGTTTTCACAACACCCCTGGGACGCTGTGGGGTGCAAAATGGGATTCCCATTTCACAGGTAGGGAAATCGAGGCCTGGGCTTTCCCAGCTCACACGCTGGGCTTTCCTCGGGCCTGGAGGCTCTGCTGGTGCTGCTCAGGGTGCGTTTTCTTCATCTTCCCTCAGACGACTGGTGATAAATTAGAGCTCCTTTTTTCAAAGAATTCATCAAAAAGTAGGAAAGCTCTTGCACTCACCCCATGACCCTGTGAGCCTGTGGAGGTGACTGTTCTTAGCTTGCACATATGGCTGAGGACAGCAAGGGCTGAGGGAGCAGTGCCGGGTTGGAATCAGGGCAGTGACTAAGACACAGTGCCGCCTCTCACCAGGACCAGTGGGGCCAGCCCAGACCTGTGTGCCTGCAGGAGGACAGTGGCGTCTTCACCCCTCTCTGCATCAGCGCCCTCACCCTTGAGTGGGGGCTGCCTGCGGTGGGAGTGTTTATCCTGAGGGAGTCGAGGGAGTCGAGGCACCACCTGGGAGGACCCTGCTCCCTCCCACCCAGGCCTAATTCCAGCACCGTCACTCACAGAGATGTCTAGGACAGAAAGCAGCTTTGTTTTGCCCACAGTTTTATTTCAGGAGCTTCCTGGCTGCAGTCCTGAGTGCGGCCCACTCGCATCTCTTTAGGCAGGCCGGGCATGATGCCGAGAGAGGTGACCCCGGTCCCCTGTGGCTGCCATAGCCTGGGGACATCCACTTGCCCCTGAGCAGCTCTGGCGATAACCTGTGGGATCTGCAAGGTCCCTGAAGACAGCTAAGGGACCAGGATCCTTTCTGTTCTAAAATTATGTGCCCCCAAAACTCCTTCCCTGCACCTCTGACCTCTGGACCCACAACCCTGAGTCACTACACTCCAGGCCTGTCTGCTCTTGTCTCTCTCTTTGAAGCTACTGGCCAAGCCACAGCAGCAATCCAAGCAGCTTACAGAAGGTGGACCAGTTGTCCCAATGTGAGACCCAGTGGTTGCTATCTTTGGGCTTCACTCTTGACCCTACATGGTCTTTAGAAGCTGTTGCTCTCCCCTGTGGGGTTAAATTGCCCAGGCCTGTTTTCTGCCCAGCCTGCTCTGTCCCATAGCCACCCATGACCAGTGTGACACAGGCTGGCCTCAAGCTACCCCAGTACCATTTTGAGGTTCTCCTGTGAGCTAAAGTCAACTGAATAAGATTCCCTTTGACACTGCCACCAGTAGGAGGGAGGTCCCTTTAGCCTAAGATTGGCTTGAGAAGACCTCTGTACCTCCTCGTGCCACCTACTGGTGTGTCCTGCAAAAGAGTTGTCCCTATCTTTGGTACTATACTGTCTACATCTGTGGGTTGTAAATATAGGTGTAGGACTTTGGTTTATTAATAACAGTGTCTCTTTCCTTTCCTGAGGTCTAGGGTCCATTCTGCCTTAATCTCCCAGGTTTCTCCATCGCTGGGGATTGTTTTAGCAGCTCAGAATGGATCCGATAGCAGAAGAGACCCCTGATACCTGCATTTTAATGGAGGTAGCAGGAAATATTTAGTGCCTTTGAGGTTCATTTGGTCATGTTGTATATCTTACTATGTCCCACATGTATTTAAGGTGCTTACAATACCTAAAGTAGCCCAACCTGAAGCTTCAAAAAGGTTTCCCAAGCCACTGAGAGAACTCTTCAAGACCCTAGGATGAGACCTGACTGACCCCTGAGCTTCCTAGTAGCCACAGCCAAACGAAACAACCAAAATCTAAGACAATAATAGATAACACCGGGAACTTGGACATCTGGTCTTTGTCTGAAGGTGGGGATAGGCTTGAAGCCTCAGAGAGACCGCTGTCATATAGATTGCTGTGTGGCCACTCACCCCCCTCCTCCTGTACCCAGGTAATGCCAGCACTCCCTAGCAGGAGTGACCTCAACTAAACCCCCAGAAATGACAGCAGTGCCCGCTCTATTTCCAAACCAGCTTCATAAATAAACATGGGCGCCTAGGAGGAATTCCCCAAAGAAAGTTAGGAAATCAGAGCTGTGTTTATATTAAGGAGCCATGCAAATACAGCAGCTGCTGCCATCCGTAAATAGGAGAGGAGAGGAGAGGCGAAGGGGAGGGGAGGGGAGGAGAGGGATTGGGCCACTGTTTGTGATGATCAAGTGTGATCCGCAC
>PVJA010024530.1:18486-31856 GCA_004027025.1 Myocastor coypus | reverse complement strand
GCAGTGAGTCCAAGCCTCGGGATTGAATCCTTCAGTCCGGAGTGTGCAGACGCCCTGTGCGCGCTTCCTCATCTGACTCTGTGGCTATTGTAAGCCAATCTTACAATTTCTTATAGATTGTATATTTGGTGTTAATATCCATTCCTTATATTATATCTATTCTGTTCCTCTAGTAAAACCCTGACCGATACACCAAGTTAAGGAGAAACACATTGATAAAGATATGAGGGATGTAAGCTTAATTATTACTGATTACCAATCACTCAAAAACAAGTTTTCCATTGGGTGGTGTGGCTCAGGGGTACAGGTCTTGCCTAGACTATGTGATGTCTTGACCTCAATCTCCAGCACCAGAAAACAAAAGTAAGAAATATTTATATATTTTCTATCAAAAGTTCATACAGATATTTTACCTAATTCTATTTTTTGTTTTGTTTTGTTCTGTTTTTTCAGTTTCATTTTTTATTATGAATACCCAGTGACAACATTCTGTGAAGGTGTTAGATTCTCATTAATTAAACTTCAAGAGACCACAAATTACAGCATTCAGAGCAGTTTAATTTTTGACAGAGCCAAACAAAAGGATGATAAAAAAAAAATACTCTTTTAAGTGTAAAGGGCATGCATATTTGAATTCTTCCATTCTCTTTCCTCTGAGGGTATTGTGAACATGGATGATTTCTGAAACACAAATCCTGACTGGCATACTTGTAGCAAGCTTTTATAATCTCTACCTGAATAAGAAGCCAATAAGAAATGTACTTATACAATACGTTTATGATACAATGTAGTATGCCTGCTCATTGTCATTCTTCACTCTACCACAAGTCTTCTAGCCCACCACCTGGGTACCTGCTCTTTGCAATAACAGGACAAGAAGGCTGGAGTGAAATACTGGGAAGACTACATGGAGCACTGGGTTTTGTCAAAGCTGCATTTAAAACCATTTTAATATAATTTGTAGACTTTATACTGCATGATATCCAGGGAGATAATAATAATGGATTGAAGCCACTGGTGAAGAATACACAGTATATGCAACTGCATTTTTTTAAAAAAGCCTTGGTATACATGGTAAAGCTGTAGTTCCTGTCATTTGTAGTTCCAAGACAATATGACTTCTCCCCAGAGGATTCCGAGCACTCTGTCCTTTCCATCACTGGTACTGGATGATGCTACACATGGGAATTTGTTGCCACTGATTTTCCAATCAATGCTGGACTTGTGGAAGTGAGTATCTCTTACAGATGCAATACCGTTCATCTGAGTAGATCCTCAAAAAAAAAAAACAAAAACAAAAACAAAACAGTTATGAACTAGAAACTCATAGAGTGTGTGTTTAAAATTCATAAAATTAGACCTACTCCAACAGGTAATACAGGCAGGCAGGCTTGCAACCTCTGGATTCAATAAAAAACAAATGCCTGACAGCACAGAGCCTTCTCAATAGGTAATGGCGGGTTCCTTTTAATGCTTCCTTAACCAAGATCTGCTGTGGTTAGAACTTTGAAGCACGTCTGTCTCAGTTCTCTCTACAAAGCCTGGGACACAGGAAGCTGCCAGGACTTCATTCATCGTCTTCCTTACTGAGTGATGAGGACGTCCCTTCAGTTTCTGTGCTGTCTACCACCACTGGTTCACTTTCTATGTCAGCAACTGTGTCACTCTTCTCCTTGTTTATCTCCCTTGAAGATGTCAGTTTCTCATACAGTTCAGGATCATTCTTTGTTGGCAAAGGCGTTGGCTGAGCATGTCTCTCCATATTTTCACCCTTAACCTGAGGCACATTACCATTTTTTCGTTGAGAAGTGGCCCCTTCAAAATAAAAGCCCGAGCATGAGTAGGGGCACCCAAGTGTTTTGAATTCTGTCTCATCCGAGACCGTTTCATTTCTTGGCAGAAATCCAAATCTCTGTCATCCCTATCCATCTGCCTCTCCCAGGGTCTTCTATAGCCATCAAAATCTCTGTGAACTTCTGGTCAAAATCCTCTATTCCAAGGACTACTTTGAGGATCAAATCAATAGTTTCCAGTCCAAAATCTACCTCTTTCTTCATGTAAGCCTTTTGGACCACCATAAACAGGTAGAACCCGGTGTTCTCTCTCATCCAGATCTCCTCTATACCCACAGGCCTTCTCTGGAGTAAGGCCACAGTGGTCCCTTCGACCAAGATGATATATAACTGGCCTCACAAAGTTTTCTCTTACATCTACAGGGTGTCTTCCAAAATGATCCCTACCATCTAAAGGAGTCCTTCTAGGACCTTCTCTTGGATCTACAGGCTGCCCAATCACTTCCCTAAAATTCACAGAGGGAGGTCTAGCAATGTTCTCCCTAGTTTCTATGAGAGGAAACCCATAATCTCTATCTCCCTCCTGTTGAATATTACCATTCCCAAGTGGTATCCTTCTTCCTGGGTTAGTAACATTGTCTACATTTTGTCTTCCAGGGGTTAGAAAAGGTCTTTCTGGCTGACTGAAGATATCCCCTGGAGGAAAATGTCCACGGGGTGGTGGATGAAGAGCAGAATCAAGTACTGAAGGAGGAGGGATTCCTGCTGAGGTGGAGTTCCAGGCTGCATTAAAGGGAACCTTGGTCCAGGTGCCTGTGGTATTAGTCCTGGCTGGATGTCTATTGTTAGTGTTGCAGGCATCCTTTGACTCAGAATATTTAAAGGGTGTAAATTTTGAGGTCCAGCTGTGTTCCCAAAAGTCCCGAAGTATTTGCAATATTTGGTGGCTGTTACTCCTACAAGTCCAGAAACATTAGGCATATGTGGGGGCAGAACTCCCAAAAGTTCAGAACTATTTGACACACTTGATGGCTGTATTCTCAAAATTCCAGAGTTATTTATGATATTTGATAGCTGGGCTCCAATATGCCCAGTACTACTAGAGACTTTAGATAGTTGGACCCCAAGTATTTCAGAGTTACTTGATATATTTGGTCTTTGGACACCCAGAATTCCAGAATTGCTTGTCGTGTTAGATGGCTGTCCTCCCAGAATCCCAGCATTACTTGAAATATCATTTGTAATCACTGATCTGGTGTTTCCACCAGAAGGAATCTGGTGTTCTATAAGATGAGGTACTTTCTCTTTGGGCTCTGCTTTAGCTGGGGAATTAAAAACATTTCCAGCTAGCGGAGCAGCAGTAGCAAGAGCACTGGTAATGGAACCACTTGGTAAAATAAGGCTACCGAATCCAACATCTTTCCCAGTTTCTGGGGTCATGGATAATGGTGGTTGCACTAGAGATGTTGGTACTGCAGGTGGAATGGTAGGCGGTGGTACAACCGGTGGGGGAACTGGCACTGGCATGAAGCCAGGGGGTGGTTGTGAAGGGTTAAAACTTGCTCACAGAAAAGGAGGTGGAGGGATTGGACTGAAGCCAGGAAGAGGAATTGGCACTGACACGGCAAAGGCTGGTGGAACTAAACTAGCTGTAGGCACTGCCCGAGCTCCTGGAATCTGCAACATGGCAACAGGTGGAGGAAAACCTCTGTCTGGATTGTGATGACTGTTTCCTTTTCAACTGGAGTTGGACTGTGAGTACTCTGGACTCTCAGACTCTTTAATGAGTTCTGAGCTTTTCGCAGTTTCCCATTCAGTATGTACAGTTTCCTGATCAACCATGTCTCCTTCTGCAAAACCAGCCAAGTCATCCACTTTAACTTTTTCCCATGGTATATAAGTTACTCCTAGATCCACATCCCAGAATTGTTTGTGTTCTGTTTTTACACCTTTGTTTAAAGCTCAAGCTATCTTAATGACTTTGGAACCAATTTTATATGAACCAGAACTAAGTTCATGAAGAGTCTGAAATGTATCTTGTCGATGAACCATACAAACATAAGCACAGCCCCTGGGAGGAAGGATATTAATAGGTTCAATCTGTCCAAATTCTTCAAAAACGTTAGCCTTCTTGTCCACCTGACCAACTGGAGAGTAGTACTACATATACTTAATGTTCTAGAACAAATTGGAGGTGATGCCTTTTTTTGTCACACTTTCTCCCTTTCTGTGGCTCTCCTTTCACTTGGGTATGAATGCGATGATTTCCTCTTTCTTTCTCTTGAGTGATCACTTTCTGTGTTTATGCTTTCTCCAACCAGATCTCAGCCTGGATCTTCAATTTCTTGGTGATCATGAACAAGATCATGAATGAGTCCTTGATCTTGAATGAACAGCCACTTTCTTAGTTTCTTGCTCAAAGACTTCCACTTGCACTTCACCTTGTCCTTCATCTCTATCCATATCCTGTTGTTGAATATCTGTGGAATCATCCCAAGTTGCCTCAGGTTCAAGAAAACATTGCTGACTACTACCTTGTGAAGGTGATGCGGAATGTTCTGGTCCACATGTTCCCTCTTGACTATCTTCAGGTATTGCCTTTTGTGGTTGTTGCTGTTCCAGAAACTTCTGTCTGAGATGTTCAAGGTTTTGCTGTCGTAGTTGCTCTGCTATCTGATGAAAAATGGAACTATTCACTGATTTGGAAACATGAGGAAGTCGAGGAATTGGAATTTCCTTTTTGGGATCTTCACTATGCTCAGAATCTTCACCAACATCAAATCTATCTACCAACTTCTTGTTAAAAAGCAGTGAATGTGTTGGCTGCTGCAGCCGCAGCTGTACACTGTGCAGTGAGTGCCTGCAATTGAATCAGAAGCTCAGCATCCAGAGCCTGCAGGGTGGAAGGCTGGGGCTTCCGCTATTGTATCTGTAAAGTCTGTATTAGCTGCTGAAGCTGATGGCCTTGAGGACTTTGTAAGATCTGAGCAACAGCAGCAAGTGTATCTGTGTTTGTTATTTGAGGTACCCTTGGATCAGACAGGCCTGGGACCACATTGACTGGAGTAACAGATGTCACAGGCATTCCCGGAGTATTGCCCAGAGCAGTAGTAGTACTGGCTAAAATAGGTATGCCAACTGAAGGAGGAATTCCTGACGCCATATCCAAAAGAGGCTGAATAATCTCACTCTTGAATACATTGCTCTTCTGCCAGAAGTACAGTGAAGTAAGTTTAATACTCTCATTATTTTACTCTTGTCATTCCCTGGGCAACGATACAAATTCTGGAAAATGTTAATGATGTTATTACTAAATCTGGGTGCAAATACATCCTTTTCATGACCAAACTGATGTCAGGATTGTCACACAGTGGAGTCAATGACATAAAGTCCAAGTACCTTGTATTCTGGTTTACACTTCTGCATCAGTTTCTCAACACTCTACCACATGTTCATAGAACTTAATAGCTTTGATGGCTGCCTCTGTCATCTGGGTCATTTTTGCTTTAGAAATAGGTGGCTTGTAGTCATTCAGAGAATATAACTTGCTGTTGAAGGTTTTCACGGCCCCCACGGTGTCTGTGTGGAAGCTCAACCTTGGCAGCAGAAGAGGCACCAGTGGAGAGGTTGAGACAAGAAGGCCTGCGGGAGAGCACCGCTGCAATGCGGGGTGGGCGGGAAGGGAGGCACTGGTGGGCGAGGGCACGCTCAGGGGCAGTGAGGCCCGGATGTGGTTGCTGGGCAGGAGAAGCGTGGTTGCTGGGGACAGAGCCTGCCGGAGCGGGGCGGCGGGGGGGGTGTAGGTGCTGGGGGTGGTGGTGCAGCGCCTTCTTTTCCCTGCCCCTCCATCGAGGTCCTTCACCCTCTGGCCTTGTCCCCTGTGCGCTCCACCCCCTTTTTCCTCTTCTTCCCACAGGCTCCCATTTCACCTCCCCACCGCTTGGGCCACCTACCTCATTCTGAATAGCAAAAATCTAACATTTTATTCCTAAATTTGCTTTTTGTCATTATATCAACACTTGGGGCTGGTCTCGGAATGAAACACTTTAAGGCATTTTACAAAGCATATTATTACTTTCTTCCAGAGATCATGATGTGTTTTAAAGGACATTTCACCAAGATTTTATTTCAGATGTTTGTTTTAGGGCAAACATCACGAGAGTGATTATGTATATTTCAATATTGAGACTGTTAGCATGACTGATGACCACTGCATGTCGTGGCACCAGGAGCCTTGCTGCCATTCCTAGTCGACACGTACATTTATTGTCAAGCTAATATTATAAGCTGTTTAATCATGCATATTGTTATAATTTTTCGTTAGAGATTTACAATTTAAGAAAATAAAATGACAAGACTACAGAAAATATTTATACATCACGTACTTGATAAAGGACCTGTATTAAGAATATATAAAGAACTGCTACATTCAATAATAAAACTGCAAATAACCCACTGAAAAATTCAGCACTGGAGTTGAGCACATACTTCATTACAAAAGATATCCAGATGGCCAAGAAAAGAGTCTCAGCACCATTAGTCATTCAGGAAATGTCAATTTAAAACATAATTACATGACTATTTCACACATGTTAGAGTGGCTAACCTTAAAGCATTTGAGTGATGAACTGCTGGTAGGCATGTACAATAGTATACCATGGTGGAAAACAATCTCATAATTTCTTAAAATGTCAAATAAGGACCAGCTAAGTAGCTCAATGGATTAAATTGTTTATATGCAGAAGCAGGGGTTGGGTTTGATTCCCCCGGGTCTGCCATGCTGGCCCTGCCCCCAGGGTTCACTGAGACAGCAATTGAAACTAGACATGGTTGCACATGCCTATAATCCCAGCTCTTGGGAGATTGTAAACAGGATCACCACGAGTCCTATCTAGTAGTGAGACCCTGAAGACCCTGTAGACCTTTCCCTAAAAAAATTAAGAAAAAAAAATTTTTTAAAGTCAAATATACAGGGTCCAGCAGGATGGCTCAGCAGTCTAAAGCACCTGCTTAGGAAAACTTAAATGGCTAGAGGGACCACAGTTCAATCCCTGGCACCACATGCTGCACCAGCCCTACCCCCAGGGCAGGCTGAGGCAGTAATAATAATAATAATAATAATAATAATAATAATAATAATAGCAATAATGTCAAATATACTCAGTGATTTAACTAATTTTTTTTTCCAGTAACAGGAATTGAACTCAGGGCTTCATGCTTGCCAGGCAAGGGCTGTGCCTCTGAGCTATATCCCTGGCCACCATCACTAAATAACTACCTAAGAGAAATAAAAGTATATTTTCTTGAGAAAGTTATATGTTTAAAATAAGTACTTATTATTATTGAGAAAATGGATAAATTTTTATCATTTAAATATTAAACTTTGCCTGGTATTATTTTTAAAAATAATTTAATACAACACAATTTGAAAAGGAAGTTTTGTTACTAATATACGTTAACTACATTGCCTACTTCATATGCAGTCCAGCACAATTCCTTTTCACTCACTACAGCCTAAGCAAGTCAAGAGGTCAGACACTACATAGTTTATTTATTTATTTATTTATTTATTTATTATTATTATTATTTTTTTTTTTTGCGGGACCAGGGTTCAAACTCATGACCTTGCACTTGTCAGGCAGGCACTTGTGCCTCGGAGCTATCTCCCCAGCCCTAGACACTACATAGTTTAGATCTGAAGTGTCCCTGCAAAATCTGGGGTGTATAGAAGATGACTGTATCACGGGGTGTTCTGCTTCTCAGTAAATTAATTCCATGTAGAAATTCAGAGGTGCAGGTGTTGTGGAGAGGTCCAGTCTTATCAGAGGACATGAGTCCTGAGGGCACTACCTGGAGCACAAGTCTCCCTCCAGCAGCCCTCCCTTTGCTTTGCTCTCTACTTCCTGGTATCCATGACAGTTCCAGCTTCCCTCTGACCAGGCCCTTCCACCAGAGTTTTTCTGCCTTGCACCTGGCTATGGAGTGAAAAAAGTAACGTGTCTGCCTTAAGTTACAGGGGTTAGGTATTGTGTCTCAGAGCCTTGAACGGTGCCCAAAACATACGTTTGGCATGAGGAGTGGAGTCACATTTGTAATTGAACTGGACCATGTGGCTTAGAAGATTTCAGAACTGGTTCTTGAGTGCAATTTGGAAAGGTATGGAAATACCAGCTAGAGAAGATACAGAATACTGTAAACTGAACAATATGGGTGATTCTGGTCAGCTCAGGAGACCAGAATGTTGATGAAAATATGCAGAGTAGTGGCCAGGGTCAGGAGGCTCATTTCAGAACAAAGATTCTGTTGAAAGCTGTACCAGAGGTCATGTGAGTTATGTGTGTAGAAGATTTGTTTGCATATTGCCCATGTCCTGAGTTGTGTGATAGACTGAGATTGAGGATGATATATTAATTACTCTGGTAGGGGAAATGTTCAGGCTATGACATGAGCACAGGGGGCAGATTTTAGCACAATTTACATAGATAAAAGTGCACAGTCTAGGGCCAGCGGGATGGTTCAGTGGTCTAAAGCGCCTGTTTAGGAAAGCTTAGGCTGTGGGAGGGACTGCAATTCAATCCCCAGCACCACATGCTGCACCAGCCCTATCCCCAGGGCAGGCTGAGCCAGCCATTAAAAAAAATATGCAGTCTACTCGGAATCTTAGGAGCTTTACCAGAATGGAAGCAACTGCAGAACTTGAGCAAAGGAGCTAGTAGTTGCTGTGATGATTAGAATTTTAAAAAGCCAAATAATTTGCATCACAGCAATAGAGAAGATGGCTTGAGGACATTTCAGGAATCAGAAAGATCTCTCTCTTCACATGCACAAAGGTACAAAAGTGAAAGACTTTTATTAACATATATATATATATATATATATATATATATATATATATATATATATATATATATTCCAGGGAGCTCAGCTCCTTCAGGCCATAATAATAATAACTAGTAATTTTCCTGATTAACAGTCCACATACTCAGAAGCTTCTAAAAGCATAATCGGGGTGAGCCAGGCTACTGCCTGAGATGGCAATTGCTCATGGCATCATCAATGGGGAGCAAAGTTTACAAAAGCAGAATGCAAAAGCTGGGCGTCAAGAAACCTTCCACTCAGTATTCAGAAGTAAGTCCCAGAGGCCAGGCATTGTACCCATGAGGGAGATGTACATAAAACTTTGAAAGCGAAGCCAAAAGTGCTGTGGTGACCTCAAGAAGTTGGAGATGTCTGATGCGGATTGTACAATGTCTGATGACAAAAGCCTCAACCACTGAGTAAAAGCACCCAAAGACAGAGGTCATAAATACGCAACTGGCAAAGCCATAGGGTGGGGCCAGGCAAACTCTTCGAAAATAACAACTTGTAATTTGTCCCAGATGCAAGATATGTAACTGAAGTATGTGAAGATTGTCCTGGAGTCTATTGATCTTCCTTGGTCTAATTCTTTCTATATCTGTTTTCCCTTGAATGGAATGTTTTCTCACCACTATTGAATGCTAGCGGTACTTAAAATTCTTTTGGATGCATGCAGGAACTCACAGCTAAGAGTTGAATTTGAGTCTCAGAGATGACTTTGGACTTGGACTTTCAGTGATACTTGAATTGTTAAAACTTTGATGTGCCTTGTGCATTTTACATAAAGAGATATGCATGCATCTTTGGGGACCTGGGGGAAAATGATATGCTGTAGATTGAGGCTTTGGGAAAGCAATGAGATTGTAAGAGCTGATGTGCTGTTTAGGATGTGTGGCCAACTGAAAGGGATAATTTGGATGACTCTCTTTCTCTGCTCCTGCTCTTCTTTCTGTGTCTTTTCAACATGGCATGAGCATGCTTTGTGTAAGTGTTCCCTAAACTACACTCCTTCTGGCTTGGAACCCGCTGATCACTGACTCTTATCAATGAGATGAATGCAACTCCCCTCTTGTAACTTAAGGGCTTCAGATACTGTGGTCCAGTAATAATAAAATAACACACAACCATGATTTAAAAGGAGCCATCTTGCCAACAGGCCACAGTATACCATCCCACCCCTATGATGAATTATGTTACGACATACCCATTTTTATTTGAAAAAGATTCAATTCTGTGAAAAAGTTAAAATGTCTATATAGGGAACATTTATATAACTAAAAGTGTTCAAAATTCAGTGTTATTTATACTTCAGAAAGGTCTTATATTTTCATGTAGTTATCCATTATGCCATTAAATGCAGAAAGAAGATAAAGGAAGTCTTATTTAAGTATTTATTCAACTGTATTCAGTTTTATAATTGACTATGCTCATTAACATTTTTAATGTGTAACTGACCATAGAACATAGCAGGTAATTTCATAACCATTTTATTTTGGAGATTGCTTGATTTAAATGATTGCAAATTAGCCTTAAAAATTTCAATTGTAGTTATTGATTATTTTGTTTTATGTAGTGAAAAAGATATGTTTCGTATATTGCTTTTTCTATAAAATTATATTTATGCATTAAAACACAGTTACAATATTTAGAGGCAAAGCTTTCTTCATAATCTTAGGAATAAGGCGTAGTAATAACCATGATTATTTTATTGACCTCAATGCTTCCTGAAGATGTAAAATTTTATCAAATTTACTAAACATTTGTATTAGCCATCTTTTCACCACTGTTGCAAAATATCTGAGAAAAACAATTTGAGGTGAGAAAGAGTTTATTTTGACTCATGAGTTGCAGAGGCGTTGGTCCATTGGCACCAGACTCCACTTTTTATGGGCCACTGATGAGCCAGAATATCATGGCAGAGAGGATGTGGCATTGCTAAGTTGCTCACCATATGGTGACCAGGAAGTGAAGGAAGGGAGATAAATGATGATAGACAGATAGACGGATGATAGATAGATAGATAGATAGATAGATAGATAGATAGATAGATAGATAGATACAAGTAGGGAATAAACCTTCAGTGAATGACCATAGTTGGAGAGGGGATTAGGGCATAGAATCCAAGCTATGACAATGTTATATGGTCAAATTATGGTTTTAAAAGACAAATCAAAATATATTCTTCACTGCCTACTAGGAAATAATTGAATATGTATCTCTATTATTTCTATCTGAAGTTTAATTTTCATTTATGAAATTTAAAAAAATGATGACCGTTAGTGCCGAAAGTGAAAGGATAATGTAAATGTAGTTTATGGGCTTATAATTGTTTAGTGTTAATTTACATTTTCAGTGTTCAGGCAGTATCTCAGACACACTCACTTAAAGACTGAGACACAGGCTGAATAGTAGAGAGTGATCCCTACACTCACAAATCATGCCTCCCGGTTCCAGGATGATTGCAGTGTTTGTGACTGAAGGAGCTGCAGAAAGGAGACTCCATGGAGACTAGCATTTGAATAAACACAGGTCAATAACAGAGCAGGAAAAAGCAAGAACTGCAGAGGAAGGCAAAGCCCTGGAAACCACCGCTACAGCAAATGTCAGGCATGACAGAAGTTTAAGTCAGGTGAATTAACAAAGTCCTCAGAGCGATGGCGCATCTACCTCATTACAATGTGCTTGATACATACTAACTTGTATCAGGATATTATAAGGTATATGCAAAGGCAACTTAGAACTGTCCATAAATACAAGCAATAATCATACATAGGTTCAGGTACCATCATGAATAAGAATCCAGAGAGATGATATATTATTTTACGATAGTTTATTGTGTATTTTTTGAAGTTTATAATGTGATGTTACAGAACGTAGTCAGATAATAAAACACTGACTACATGAAGCAAATGCACGCATCTTCTATTTTATACAGTGACCGTTTTGGATAAGAGCAGCTAAAATCTGATTATTTAACAAAAAATTACAAATACAATGAAATTACATTGACTGTGACTGTGAGTTATATGTCAGATTTACTGGGTTAAGTTACACCCAGTAAATGAGGAAAGTATAGTTCGCAGTAGTGCCAAAAAAGACTTAATTAAGCAGTAAAGAGGTGGGTAGGGAGCCTGGGCTGGATGCTCATGGCACAAAGGCTTGTAATCTGGATGGTTAAAAAAGACGAAAGAAGTTGATGTGCATTATGAAGAATTCAATTCTGCTTGTGCCTCTTTTGCTGCTATTGGCTGGACTTCAGAACCCAGATTCTTGAGCTTTCAAACACAAACTCAGCAGGTACATTCTGAGGAGCTCCACTCCTTTGTCTTAGACTAGCCCAATACTCCTAGTCCCTCTGAATCTATGATGCCCATGTTTTTGTTTGTTTGTTTGTTTTTGTTTTTTTTACAGAATACAGAATAATGACAGAAAAAACAGCATTAGAAACAATACAAAATGTCACCAAATTAAGTAATAGGAATTGAACAACGGTTGTTGTATTGCATGCTGTTATCTTCAAGTTAGATATTTAGGTTGCCAGATATAATTGTGAAAGAATGGTGCAAAGAAAACAAAATAAAAATTAACAAGAGACATAAGAAATTCAAATAATACAAAATAATACAAAGAAAAATAATTTAGCATTAGTTGTTCTTTTGAAAATACTAGTAGATCCCTGAGGTATCATGCCAGCCCCCAGGGCATGCTGAGCTAGCAATTAAGACTGGGTGTGGTGGCATGTACTTATAACCTGAGTACTTAGGAGGCTGAAAACAGGAGGAGCACTATGAGTCCAATTTATGTGCTGAGACCCTGTAGACACTGTACTAAATACAAAAAGAAAAAAAAAGACTATAGTAAAGATCAGCAGTACAATTATCCAAACCATTCTGCATCTATACCTAAATACAGCTTCTTTTCTTTCAGTTGTCTTTTTGCTCACCGGTTTTTCTTTGAATAAGTTCTTTCCCTTTTACAATTATTTATTGTGATTTTCAGATTTTAATTAGTCTTTCAGGTTCTCATACTAGTGAGATAATGCAATATTTGCACATGTATCTGATTTATTTCACATACCAATATATTCACTAGATGCATCCATGCATCTACAAAAGCCTCAAATTTATCCTTTTTTTTTCAAATTTATCCTTTTTAATAGATGAATTATACTCCATCATAAAAAATACCATATCTTTTTTTTAATCTATTCCTCATTTGATGGGTATTTGGGTTGGTTCCAAGATTTAACTATAACAAATTGCGCTGCTATAAATGTGGGTGCATATATATCACAGTGGTATGTTGATTTCAGTTCTTTTAGAAAAATACCTAGGAGCGGAAAGCTAGATTGCATGGGACCTCCACTCCTAGCTCTTTGAGGAATCTCCATATTCGTTTCCATGGTGGTAGTACCAGTCTGCACTCCCACTAACAGTGGAAATGGTTTCCTTCTGCCTCACAGCCCCTCCAGAATTTGTTATTCATTGACTTCATGATGATATTCATTCTTTCTAGCATAAGATGGCACCATAGCTTTATTTTAATTTACATCTCTTAAATAATCACTGATGTAGAACATTTTTTCCTGAGTTTATTGGACATTTGCATCTCTTTATTTGTGTAGTATATGTTCATTTCAGATGCCAATCTTTGAATTAGATCTTCGAATTTTGGGGGCCTACCTTTTTTTTTTTTTTTTTTTTTTTTTTTTTTTTTTTT
>PVJA010024530.1:0-18386 GCA_004027025.1 Myocastor coypus | reverse complement strand
GGCTAGCTTTGAGCTCACTTTTGTAGCCCAGGCTGATCTCAAACTCAAACTGATCCTCCTGCCTCAGCCTCTCAAGTGCTGAGATTATAGGCGTGTGACACCATTCCCAGCTCATGGTGATTTCTTTTGACATGCAGAAACCTTTCAAAAAGATGAGATCCCAACTATTGATTTTTAAAAATATTCCCCATGTGGTTTTATTTATTCATAAACTCTGTACCTACCCGTATGTACTTAAGTTGCTACCTATTTTCTTTTCCAGAAGATGTAGTGTTTCAGTTGTAATATTGAAACCATTCATCTTTTTTTTTTTTTTTCAGAACAGGGAATTTTGCATTCAGGACCCTGCACTTGCCAGACAAGCACTTATTCCAGTGACCTACCTGCCCTGCCCCATTCATTCATTTTGACTGTAGTTTAGTGCATGGTGATAGACATGGGTCTATTTTAATCCTTTCCACTTGTGAAAAGCCAGTTTTTCCAGCACCACTTCTTAAGAAGCCTTCTTCCAGTGAATATGTTTGGCTCCTTTGTTGAAGATAAGGTGGTTTAGTATATTTGTAGTTGCCTCTGAATTTTTTTAATCTGTTCCATTGATCCTGAGGTCTGCTTTTGCATTTCATGCTGATTTTATCAGAGTAGCTCTGTAGAATAATTTCAAGTCATGTATTGTTATGCCTCCTGACCTTCCTTTACTACTCAGGATTTCCTTTGCTATTCTAGGTCTCTTCTGGTTCAAGATGAATTTTAGGAACGCTTTTGGAGATCTGTGAGGTATACTACTGGTATTTTATTTGGGATTGCATTGAATCTGTATAATACTTTTGGGACTAAGACAATTTTCACAATATTAGCTCTTCCTATCTAGGAGCAAGGAATATCTTTACATTTTCTGAAATTCTCTTCCATCTCTCTCTTTTTTTTTTTTTTTTTGAGTACTATAATATTCACCGTATAAATCTTTTACTTCCTGACACTGATGTCTAAGTATTTCATTCTTTGGGGGGGGCATGCTATTGTGAAAGTCAGGCTTTCCATAACTTCTCTCATTGTATCCATTGTTTATGTATAAATGTTATGAATGTTGATTTTGTATCCTGCTAAGCTACTGAATTTGCTTATTAAATCTACAAGTCTCTTCATGAAGTTTTTGGTGTCTTGTACATATAGTATCATGCTGTCTGCAAAAAAAAAATTTACTTCTTTTCCAGTCCTTATCCCTTTTATTTCTTTCTCTTTTCTAATGGCTCTGGCCAGTGTTTCCAGAACTATATTGAACAGCATGGTGACAGTGGAAATTTTTGCCTTTTTCCTTATTTAAAATGAAAGCTTTCAATTTTTGTTTGTTTAGTGTCATATTGGCTGTTGGTTTGTCATAGACAGCTTTTATTAGGTTGAGGTACAGACAATCTGTTCCAAATTTTTTTTTTTTTTTTTTTTTGTGAATGATTTTTGGGCTTTGTCAAAAGCTTTCTATGCATCTATTGTGATGATCATGTAATTTTTATCTTTGATATGTCGATGTGGTGTAATTCATTTATGGATTTGTGTATATTAAACTATACCTGTATTCCTGGGATGAATCCCACTTGTTCATTGTTGTAAGTTATGAATCTGTGCCCAAAGAAACGATGAGAAGACATGATGAATATAGATAGCTTCAGAGGTTTCACTAAGATTAGTCTCTCTCCAAGTGTGCCCAGACCCTCATAAACATCTCACTTTTACTGAGGGCTACAGGCAGGCTAAGGAATATGCATGATTACTTTAGTGAACACAGACTACAATCGCTGTGACTTCCACCATTTGCCTAACACTAGGTTCACACAAACACTAGCTGATGACATCCCACACAAGGGATCAAAGAAGAGGAGAACAACAGGAGAAGCTGTTATCTACAGCCTTGAATCCCAGATTTTCGGGATTTATAGGTGAGAGACAGCAGCTCTCCCTGGGCTCTGTCTATTGCTCCCTGTTTCTTGGGACATTAGGCTTCTATCTCATCTCTATATTCCTATAGCTCATATTATATAATCTTGTTAATGAGAACTCTTGGTTTCCATATTTGATTTGACTTCTATAGAATTCAACTGTGAATCCATTGGAACCTGGGATTTTCTTTGCTCACAGTTTCTTATTACATTTTCAGCTTTATTCACTGATATTAAGTTATTTAGAATTTTTGCATCTTCTTGATTTGGCTTTGGTATGTATTTAGAATTCTATCCATTTCTTCTGTATTTTCCATCCTGAAATAGTAAAGATTTTAGAAATAAGTATTAATGATCTTATGAATTTGTATTGGGTCTCTAGTAATTTCCCCTTTTCATTCCCTATGGCATGAATTTGAATTTTTTCTTTGCTTTTTTTGATAAGGTTGGCTAGGGCTTTATCGATTTAACTTATTCTCTCACAGAAACAACTCTTTGACTCTTTCATTCTTTATATTGCTTTCTTTGTCACTATTACATTTGTTTTAGCTCCAATCTTTATAGTTTCTTTCCTTCTTTGGACCTTAGGTTTGACTACCAGTCTCACTGTCAGTCTTCAGGCTACAGATAGATGTTTAGGTTCAGGAGAACTCCTGGTTTACATATTTAATGATGCTCCTTTTTTTTTTTTTTTTTTTGTCTTTTTGAAACAGAGTCTCACTGTGCAGTTCAGGCTGTCCTTGAGCTCACTGTTGTAGTCCAGACTGGTCTTGAACTCACACTGATACTACTGCCTCAACCTCCCCTGATAATGTTCCTTTGGAGAACCCTCAGCAATACATTAAGTATAGGCATCATGTTGGAATTAAAAAAAATATTTTAAAAAAGAAATAATAGAATTTATCTCTCAAAGTTCCACAGACTGGGAAATCTAAAATCAAGATGTTGGCAAATTCGTAGGCCATGGGTTACTCCATTCCTCATTCACAAATGGCACACTCTTGTTGCATCTTGAAAACAGAAGGAGCAAAACAATTCTTGAACCTCTCCTGTATTATATGAATCCCAAGCAGGTGGGCCTTCATTTCTGACTCAAACAATCCCTCTAGCTCGCATCCCTTAATGCCATCATCTGATGCTCTGATACTCTTGTATGAACTGTGATAGGACATAGTGAGGCTATAGTAGGCTCTAATGGAATAAAACAGACAGCATACAAGAACAGATGTATAATGCTGAGAGACAGAAATATACAAAAGGAAAATTTGAAATGCAAAACTGAAGCAGAAATGAATAATGTCTTCTATTGACTCATCAATAGATATGACATAGCTAGGAATTGAATCAGTGAGGATGAGAAATGAATAGAATGTTTAAAAACTGAAATGCATAAATGAAAATCATTAAAATAAAATAAAATAAAAGTTGAGAATTCATGCATAAACTCTACTTAGAAGACCTACCACTTCCGGATTATAATGCAAAAGTAATGTAAACATCCTTATTTTGCTGAAAGAATGTACTTAAACACTAATGAAACTGAACAGAAAATCCATAAAGAAAACCACAGATCCCAGCACTTGGGGGTGCTCAAAATAGGAGTATTAGTGTGAGTCTGAGCTGCGAAGTCAGACCCTGTACCAAATGCATTAAGAAGAAAGAAGGAAAACCACAGAAAAACAGTTAAATGATTTTGATAAATGAGGAAGAGAAATTTGGTGATCTAGTCAACAAGTATGCTAATATTGTAGCAACAACTATACCAGTGCTATAGCCAACAATGGTACTAATTGCATAGTTCTTGAATCATGTAATGTCTATGTACCAAAATAGTAAAAATTAAACAACAAAGTGCCCATATCTATATGCTTATGTCTCTCACAAAATGAAAAAGTGGATTTTAAAGGAATTGAAATATGTTATAAACATATATTTCCCATGAGAAATGTGATTGTGTGCTAAAAACATGTACTAAAATTAAAAATTATAAAAGTAGATTGTAGATATAAATGTAATAGTTCAGTGAAAACATGTAGTTATTCATCCAGTGAATTTTCAGATATAACAAAAATTCCAACCAATAAAACACTTACAAGTTGAACTTCATTAGAATTTAAAAATTATTCTTTAAGGAACACATTTAAATTTAATAAAACATAGTATAAAAAGGCATATGTAGCAATGAATGCATCCAAAATAGATGAAGTTGATCCTGATACCGCAAGCTGCATGGGCTCTGCCCCTGTGTGCACTGAGACAGTGACCAGCTAGTGGCGCACAACTACAATCCCAGTGCAGAGAGGCTGAAAACAGGAGGATCACTACAAGCCCGATTTACATAATGAGGCCCTGTACAACCAATCAATCAGTCAATCAATCAATAAAATTTAAAAATAAATAGATGTAGAACTTTTAAGAGAACACACAATACAGCTAAATAACAGATCGCATATTTGAACAGACACCTCACAAAAGAAAATGTATCAGTGATAAGTAACCCTGTAAAACAAGGATCAGTGTCATTTCCTATTAGTGAATTCTAAGCTAAAACATAAATACGTGTCACTTTCCATCTACTAGAATGGATAAGATCCAAAAATCTGACAATGTCAGTTTCTGGCAAAGATACAGAAGAACAGAAACTCATAAGCTTTGGCTGTTGAAATGTACAAAGACACATCCATATTAAAAGCCAATTGTGTTACTTTTGCCAAAGCTACACATCTTTACATACAACAAGAGACTTCAGTCCTACACTCGTACACAATTAAAGTGAACAATTATGTCCACAAAAGTGTTTATAGCATCTTTACTGACAATTGCCTAAGACAAGAAATAATATGCCCTTCAAAGATGAATGGGTAACTATCAATATATCCACAATGGGACATAACTTATTATAGGGAAACAAGTACTGCATCGTGAAAATGTATGAAAGAATCTTAACTACATACTGCTAAGTCTGAAAATGAGACATAATCTTTGTAACTAATTTTATGATATTCTGGAAAAATTGCAACTGTAAAAGTACAGGGAAAATTCAGAAACACCAGGTGTGGAGTATGTTGGGGGAAATATAAAATATATTAAATACAACAGATATTTTAGGAATTTGTATCTACTGCATCTGATAATATGATGTCAGATGTAGGACACTATTTGTCAAAATGAATGGAGATATACAGAGTAATGGATGTACATTGTTATATTCAAATATCATATAATTCTGTGGAAGGTTATTGTATGCCAGAGTAGAATACAGATGTTGATAAAATAGTGTAATGGAATTGTAAACGCATGATCCAACCCAATGGTATAAAATGAGAAAATGTTGGCCTCTATGACTTTAAAAATTAGTGGCTGCGAGACAAAGGAAGGAAGGAAAAAAGGAAGGGAGGGAGGGAAATAGGGTGGGAAGGAAGGCATGCAGGCAGGCTGCACGCAAATAGTAAAATCTAGCTGGTAAATCTATCTCCTGTAGGAGTGCATATAAACAGTTCCTAGTGCACTAGATTGTTTATGGTGATAGAATTATTCATCAAATGGATGTTGGATGCCAGGTTTCTCACTGTTGGTATGATTACACATATATAAGGATGAGAGAGGATGTATGTGGTAATAGATTAGAGTTGGAGACATATGTATCAAGTCCCTTTTAACAGTGCAGATGGCTAAATATGGAAATATTTATAGAAATGTGTGTATGAAGTGGTTAGCATATGCACATATACTTCTTTGATGTGGTTCTTTGATGTGGCCTTAAGATAATGACAGAAGTAGCCCCCAGACATTATATTTTCTTTTTTTTTAAATTTTATTTTAAAGAGGAAAGAGCAAAAATAAATAACAACAAAGAACAAAAAAAGCAACATATAACAATAAAACTGGTACAGAATTTCAAAATATGGGTAGGAAATTAACAATGGTTGTTATATTACATGTTGTTATCATCAAATTTGTTGCTCAGATTATCAGGTATAAGTTCAAAATTTATCAAACAATTAAATATTAGTTTTTCAATTCAGTAAAACTTATTTTTCCTTGCTTTTATATTTTTCATTGATGTTAAACAGAGAATAAAATAATAGAGAAGGCATTAGAAACAATATACATTTTTAAAATTGTGAAAGGTATTCACTGATGGTTGTTACAGTGCACATTTCTGTATTCGATGTAGTTGCTCAGATTATAGATATTGACTTATAAAATTTGTCTAGGAAACATTTTTAATATTAACTGCTACCTTCAACAAAACTGACAGAAATTAGTAGTGCAATCATCTTAGCTATCCTGTGTATATCCCTGCATGATTCTTCCCCTTCCATTTTTTTCTATCTTTTCTCCTCTCATTCATCTCAACTATTTATTTCTTATGTCCAATTTTCTTGCATCTTACTACATCTATTATACCTTTCAGATTTTATTCATTCTTTCAGGGTCTTACACTACAAAGACAACATGATGTTTACACATGTTGGTCTGATTTATTTCACTTATGAGTATAGACTCTAGTTGCATTCATTTACTCCTAAAAAAACTTAAGTTTATCTTTCTTTATAACTAAGTAACCTTCCATACCATAAAAATGCAACATCCTTTTTTATCCATTCCTCAGTTGGCAAGCATTTGTGTTGTTCCCAAGATTTAGTTATGACAAACTGTGCTGCTATAAACATGAGTGCACATTTATTAATAATGTATGATGTTTTCAGTTTTTTTGGAAAAATACCCAAAATAGGAATACTTGGTCTTAGTGGGACTTCTAATACTAGTTTTTTGAGGATTCTCCACAAGGATTTTCACAGAAGTCGTACCAGTGTACATTCGCACCAACAGTGAAGAAGATTCCTTTTAATCCATAGCCTTTCTAGTATTTGTTTTGAGTTCAATTTTTTATGATAGTCATTCTTTCTGGAATGAGATAGAATCATAATGATGTTTTAAACTGTATTTTTCAAATGACTAGTACTGTAGACATTTTTTATGTATCTACTGGCCATTTGTATTTCTTCTTCTGAGAAATGAATATTCATCTTAGATGACCATTTTTGGATTGTGTCTTTGAATTTTGGGGATATGATTTTATTTCTCTATATAGTCTAAATAAAAGTTTTTTTTTTTGTCTGACTGACTGTTGGTTAGTAATTTTTTCCCAGTTCTTGGTTTATCTTTTCACTCTGTTGGTTTCTTTTGATGTTCAGAAACTTCTTAATAAGATGAGATCTCAGTTGTAGACTTGCTAAAGTAACTCCCATGCAGTTTGGTTTTTGTTCATAAACTCTCTTTCTACCCTGTCTTCAAGATTTATACCTACTTTATCTTCTAGGAGATTTAGTGTTTCTACTTTAATGTATAGGTATTTAATTCATTTTTGAATTTAGTCTAGTGCATGGTAAAAGAATTTCATCTAGCTTTAGTTTTTTAGCAGCTGGATAGCCGGGTTTGTTGTTGTTTGTTTGTTTGTTTGTTTTGTTTTTTTACCAATGCCATTGGGTAAAGAGGTTATGTTACTTTCAGTGACCATGTTGGGTGCCTTTATCAAAGGTAAGGTGGTAGAGTGTTTTGTAGTTCTATCTCCACCTTCTAATCTTCCACTGATCCTCAGATTTGTGTTTTTGTCAGATAAGTTTTAATTATATTTTCAGTTTCACTCACTGAGATTGGAGTATTAAGAATTTTTATACCTTCTATATTTAGTTTTAATAATTAGAAAACCAGAATCATAGGTATACCAAGAAAGGTTTTACTAGTACACGTTTCTATTCTCTCTGTATTTATTTAGGGTTTACTAAATATCCAAGAATTTGTCCATTTCTTCTGTGCTTTCCATTTTGTAAGAGTGAGGATTTTTGAATAAATATTGATGATATTCTGAATTTCACCTGGATATGTAGGAATTTCACCGTTTTCATTCTTTATTGTTTGAATTTGAGCTTTTCCTTCCTTTTATTGATGAGGTTCCCTAAAGATTTGTTACTTGTATCTATTCTTTCAAAGAACCAACTCTTTGGTTCATTAACGTCTTGTATTGTTTTCTTCATCTCTACTGTAGCTAATGACTAGGAAAAGAAATCTCTTAAAAATAACAAGGAATCAAAAAATAATAATTTGATAGCTTCAAGATGCTACAAAGTGGGTCGAGCAAATAGCTCAGTGGATTAAAGTACTTGCAAGCAGGCACAGGGGCTGGAGGTTCAATCCCTGAGCCTGCTGTGCTGGCCTCATCCCCTGAGTGCTCTGAGATGCCAATCGAGACTGGGCATAGTGACACACACCTATAATCCCAGCTCTTGGGAGGCTGTAAATAAGTGTATCACTATGAATCTAATCTAGTAGTGAGACTCTCAACACTCTGTAGACTCTTCCCTAAAATACAAAAAAAAGATACAAAGATGAACAACACAAGATTAATAGGTGTTCATGAAAAAGATGTCAAGGCAAATAACATGAAAAAAGAATATTTGCAGAAGTAATAGTGGAAAAGTTACCAAGCATGGGGAAATAACATCACACACAGATAAGTGAAGTATACACAACTCCAAATAGCACCAACTAAAACAAATCTACATGCAGAGATATAATAATGTCATGGAAATTCAGCATAAGTACATTATACTAAAATCTGTTAGCAAAAAGAGACAGTCCACATTTAAAGGAAAACACATCAGAATTACAGTAAATTTCTCAACACAAAACTGTCTAGGCAAGCAAAGTTTGGAGTGAAGTAACTCAATTCCTAAATGAAAACATCTTACAAACCTATTAGTCTTACATTGTTCATCTTTGCCTCATCTTGCAGATGTCGAATTATCTGCAATCGTAGTTGTTATTAAAAGATCTTTTCTTACCTCTTCACTAGCTGCAATGGTGTCTTTAAGGTCTGAAAGTCTATTTTCACTTTCATTGAAATGGTTTTGACAGCTTGTGATTGAGGTTTTACGTACCTGTATAACACTTTGAATCTGCTTCATACATTCTATTACTTTCCTATATTGCTCATTCAAGGATTTCATCATTTTTCTGTTCTCCACTATTTTTTATCATTATCTTTAGAAGCACTTAGTACTTCTTTTATTATAGGTATTATTGCTTTTTTACTTCAGAAAATATTTCTGATCTGATTTCCTCTATGCCTTTCTATAATTGTTTCTTTACTTCACATGTTATTATTTCAGAGATTTCAGGTGTGTGATTCCCAATTTCTTCTATGCCATTGTTTCTTGTATTTGTACTGAGTGGGTTTGGGGCCTGTGAGTTCATTTTCCTTCTTCTCTTTGTCATTTTATATAGCCCTGCCTTCTAACTTTTGGTTTAGAACTTTGGTAGAGTTATTAGCACCAATTCCAGATCTATCAAGTTTGAAGTCATCTAGTGGGTATGGCTTGTGTCTGACTTCTTCTTGTTGTAACCCTTGGAGGCAAACCTGCTGTGCCACTCTGGCCAGATGTTATGCTCCTGGATCAGCTGGGTGAGTCTTGTCTCTAGTCTCTCTACAGGGAGTTCTGCAGCAGTTTTCCACACTGGGCACGCTGGGTCTGTTTGCTGGGTCAAACGAGTTTCTGGCTGGCAGGGTAGTCTTACTCACATGCCAGACCTGGTTGCTGGGTCAAATGAGTTTCCCACACCAGGCCTAGGAAGGTCTCACTCATGCACCTGGCCTGGTTGCTGCATTGATTCTTTATTTTGATTTTTTTGAAACGTTGATAGTAGTTAGCTATATCGCTACTATCAGAGCCACTCTAGGGAGTCTGCTCTTCAGGGATGCCGTCTCTGTGTTGGTAATTCTTAGTTTGTATCTGTCCTGTGATCCTGCATTCTCAATTAATTGACAGTGGAATGTTGGGTTCCACTTGTCACTGTCCTCCATCTTTGGTGTAGAGCTTCAGTGAGGTTATTATTCTAGTGCTTCCCATAATTATTAGCCAAGTGACAATAAGTGATTAAGACAGATAAAGCATTCTAGCTATAACAGTACAATTAGCAGTAGTAATAGCATCAAGCAAAATTTAGAAGTTGATAAAATTTGGTAACTAATGATTTTGTATTTTAGACCATAGTAGGAAAGACTGCATTTATATAATAAAACAGATAATAAATACTGAGTTTGTATTCCTAGTGTTGCCTCTTGTTGAGTAGATATATCCTGTGTTACTTCTGCCTATTTGTGAGGCTGCAGACACTTCTTTTCCTATAGCCTGGTGGGACTAGCACCTGGAATCCTCTGCCCTAGCTAGTTACCCAGGGTTCTGAGCACCTCTGTGCCGGTCCTCGATGAAAAGTGGGTGAGGAACCTCAAGATATTCATTTCCAATATCCTTTTGCAATCAAAAAACATCAGTACTCCTTGGAGAATTTCTTGAATCTAGAATTGAGTCAGAGTCATACACAAGATGAAAATATGACACCTTGTAATGTTAGAACACAAGGAAGTACTCACAAGAAACAAACAAAACAAAGCAAAAACCTTACAGCCCATTTGACATGTTGTCCCTAATACTTGGAATTTTAAAAGGAGATAAGAAAAAGGGAGACTGCTCTGAGAGAATAGGAAAGATGTGTGAAGGAGAAGGGAGGGCACAGTGCAGGGGATAAGAGGGTGGGTGTGCACAAAATTTATTACACACCTGGAAAGCCCCGCAAAATGTCATACTTTGGGAGAAATGCAGACAAGGTATTGGGACCTCAAAACAAAGCATGTTATATACATGTGCAAACGTGCCAGAATGAAAGCCATCAATATATAACAGCAGTAGAAAGAAGACTAAAAAATGTGTAAAAGGCAAAAATGTCAAATTTTCTAAGAAGCTAAAATAATAGGACTATGCGAAAGAGACAAGAAGCTACTTGAAGGAATCCACAATGATCAAAGTTGGGAAAAACGTGATCACCAAAATAAATGAACTTATAGTAGACTATAAACCAAAGCATAAACCAAATATTCATGAGTTCGTGCTAATATAAATAAATGATGAATAATAAGCACAAATCTCTCTTGTGGAAGATAGCCAAATGCTCTCTGTACATACTGCACTCTCCATTAGGTTACATTCACATGATACCTACCTTCCCACTCCAGTGTGGGCTTGCGATAATAATGTCCTTCCACAGAATAAAGTGTAAAGGAGGTGGACAATGTCGAGGACCAGCCCCATCAGAAATGCCTCCCTGGGTGATTGAAGCTAGCAACAGCTGTAATTGATATTGGTAGTGTATGACCTTAACATAGAGACAAGGGGCCAGGGAAATAGGTCCGTGGCACAACTGCCTGCCTGGCAAGTGCAAGGTGGTGAGTTTGAACCCTGGTCCCATAAATAAATAAATAAATAAATAAATAAATAAATAAATAAATAAATAAATAAATAAAATAGAGACAAGAAAATGGTATGTAATATATGTGGCCTTCCTTCTAATATAAGCCAAACAAAATAACACATAAACTATACTCCTTAAAATTTTCAGTGTCATCAAAAGTAATCTCTTACCTGGCAAACATAAAGTCATGAGTTTGATCCCTGGTACCAAAAAAGAAAAAGAAAAAAAAAATCTCTTAAAAGTTGTCTCAACTAGGAGGATCTCAACAGATAGGACTATTAAATGGAATGTGCACTCCTAGATGGAAGACTGAAAAAAAAGGGGACAGTTTGTTAAAATTAAAGAACCTACAAATATTTCAGTGGATTAAAGGGCCTGTAAGCAGGCACAGGGCCCAGAGTTAAATTCCTGGGCATGATATGCTGGGCCCACCCCCCGGGGTATGCTGGGGCAGCAATCTAGACTGGGCATGATTGGGAGGCTGTAAAGAGGCAGATCATTATGAGTCCAATCTACTAGTGAGACCCTGTAGAGCTGGGGTCTGAACACCCTGTAGACTGTTCCCTAAAATACAAAAACAAAAACAAAAGCAAAAAATAAAAAAAAAAAAAGTTAGGAAGCTAGAATAAAATTTTATTTTTTTTAATTTTTATTTATTTATTTATTTATTTATTTATTTATTTATTTATTTATTTATTTATTTATTTTCTTGTTTCAGAACCTTTATTTGTTTATTCACTCATTTGTATGGCCGGCTCAGCTCGCCCCGAGGGCAGGGCTGGTGCAGCATGTGGTGCCGGGGATCAAACCGCGGTCCCTGAAGCCACCCAAGCTTTCCCAAGCAGGCGCTTTAGACCACTGAGCAATCCTGCCGGGCCCCAAAATTTTAAAAAATAGCTAAGATCATATAATAATAATGGCTCACTCATTGCAACAAATATACCATAATAATGTTAAGATGTTAATGGAATAAATTTAAGTATGAGAGGTCTATTAATTCTCTTCTCAATAATTTTACAAATTTAAAATTATTGTAAAATAAAACAATCTGCAAATATATCTGATAAATTTATGTAAAATCAAATATAATATGACTAGCACTGTCATATCTTCACATAACTCAGGAATGTATTCTACTCTATACTCATGACCCAAAGTCTCCCTTGATTTTAACGGTAGTTTTATATTTTTTCTATCCATGAACAAAAAGTACTTGATCAAAAGTTAGGAGTCATTTGTTCCTTAGAAGATATATACACAGGATTCACTGGCTTCATGACAACATATTTTCTTGATAACAGAAAGCTACAGTGATACAGAATAAGGAGTGATAGAATTATATTGAGTACATAAAATAAAAATATTTAATTGAATAAAAGACAGTTGGCCATTGATACCTCTAGGAATATTCCATTCACTTTAAACTCATTTGTCCTATCATTTCTGCTACTTTCTGAAGCAGTTCTGGACCTCCTCCTTCCTATATGTCTTTATGAGGTGTGATCAAATATGCAGCCAGTGGAGTGCCATTCTGTGGAAAGGCAGGCCCATAAAAATTAGTGGCTTCATTCATTTTATTCACCTGATGTTGCGCCATATGATTTCTGGCTCATGCTCAAATTCAAAATGCCCAAGAAACATAAATGTTTTCAACTTATTCAGAACATTAGGACAGCTACAGCAGCATAACTAGAGACAATCAAAAATAGAGGACTTCCATAACTGCTTTATAATGTGTCAAGAATAATAGTATAAATGTGTTTAAAGCAAAGAGAAGTATCTTGAAAACAGTCAATAGCAATGTTCTTTTAATGTAATGGCTTTTCTCCAAAAGATTATATACTCATAGTAAAAAATAAATAAATACTCATTGTAGATTTCAAAAATAAAATAAAACTTCCTCAGAGGCTGACCTGGTTTCTCACACTTTGAGAGCACTAGATCCCAGGGACTTTTCTAAATATGAGAACTTTCTATCTTTGTCATTGTTGAGTTGTTGCCTTAGCTTCTATGGACCGCTTTTTGCTTTGGTTGCTATGAGCCCACCTAATATTTTAGGCAAACCCATTTGGGACTCAGTCTCCTTGATATGAAAAGCATTTGGTGTTTTATGTTTCCTGGAAGTTTTAGAATTAAATCATCATCCCTTGCCCAACACCTCGAATATTTACCTGGGCAACCTGAGTGACACCTCTGTCTTTCATGATCTTGTCTTTCTGTGGCCCAGCTTTTACAAGTAAGTGTCTCTCTTACTCACAGCTCACTTCCCCCGGAGCAGTTATCCCACTGTGGTATGATACCATCATGTAGTCTATTGTCCTATTAATTACTGATGTTTTCCCAAAGAACGTATAGTTGGCTCAAGAGAGTATTCATCATGTACAATAAGTAGGCCAGTGTAGATTTTCTTCCTCATATCTTGGAATGTCCCAATTTTTAAATATAAAGGCAATAATTAAACATTAGCTCTTTTTATTTATTGTCCTAATCTGTAGTCCCTTACCAGAAATACAAGCTAAGTAATATTTTCAAGAAGTTTTCTTAACTTACTTACTTGTTATAAGATGTTCAGTTGGGCAATGTAAATGCCATTATGCTATTTATGGAGTTGTTATGTACTACAAACATGTTCTCATAAAATTAAACATTTTTGTAAAGGAAATTTATTTATTTATTTTATTTTATTTTACTTATTTTATTTATTTTGTTTTACTTTTGTCTTTTTGAGACAGGGTCTCGCTATGCAGCTCAGGCTGGCCTTGAGCTCATTTTTGTAGCCTAGGCAGGTCTCGAACTCGCACTGATCCTCTTGCCTCAGTCTCCCAAGTGCTGGAATTACAGGCGTGTACCACCATGCCTGGCGGAAATTTAGTATTTATTTAACACGCTATATGGCTTTGAATATGCCATGTTGCTGTTACGAATGAGTAAATATTTTTTATTTAAATGCTGTGCTTTACAAGATTCAAAGAGTTAGATAAGAATATATAAATGTGTAGTTATAAATGTTTTAGATAAATAGAGTAGTATATGTTAATAATAGGATAAAATAGCATTTAATAAATGCCAGTACTACTAGTATTTTCAGAAGAGGAAAGGAAAACTGGAACAAGGCAGTATGTAAGAAATGATGATGCAGAATAATGCTAATAAGAGTGTCCATTCTATTTTAAGATTGCATGCTGGAGCCTGTTCCCTGGCCTGATTTAACTAAATACTTTCAGGTCTGCATTGTAGGAATAGATATCTCTGTTCTCTGTGTACACCATCTCATTATTGTGAGAAATGTTTCCACAGAAACATACTAAAGTTATTGATCAGATTAAATTCTACCAAACCCACTTAGAAATGAAAGTCAGCTTTCACCTTTGCTTTTGTCATACTCTTAGATTAACAAAAAATGTCAAAATTATTTGAGTAATGTTACTACATTTTTGGCATTTTTAAAAATATATTTGGTATGGGGGTCTCACTATGCAGCTCCAAGATATAATGATCCTGCTGTGTTCAGGTACCACTGCGCTGGGATCACAGGCATGCACCACCACACCTGGACTCAGTGGCTGTCTCAACACGTGTGTGTGTGTGGGGGGGATACCGGGTGGCTTATAGTGGGGGGGATTGAACCCCAGTCCCTGTGTTTGCCTAAGCAAGCACTTAGTCCACTGAGCTATCTCTCTGTCTCTAGCTTTTCTTTTTTACTGAACCTTCAAGATTTTTCTATAGCCTCAGCATGATAGATTCAATTCATCCCTGAAATCAAAGCTAAACACTTGACTAAGTAACATTTAAATTAATTTCGTAAAATCTTGATTCATAAGGTGAAGGCTTCAAGGCTGCTGGCTAAGCAGCTGTGTTATAAACAGCAGCTGGGAGGTGCAGGTGCTTCGGACTCTGAGCACAGCACCATAAACCTGGTGTCTGTGCAGTTTCTGGAATAGTTTTGTATCAAGTCTTTATGAGTTGGTCATATGAAGCTGCAACGCTTTGAAAAATTAGTTCAGTCTTCTTTTCCTGAGCCATGAGCACAAAAAAAGATACAAATGCTAAAAAGAAACCTCAATAATATGAAACTAATATATTTTCAAAAAAAATTCCACCATTAAAATACCCAACTGAATATGTATTAAGTGAAGAAGAATGAAAAAAGAAATGTTAACAATTTTTTTAAACAAGATCTCACTATCTAGTTCAAGCTGGCCTTGAACTTGCTATGTATTCCAGGGTGGCTTTCAACTCGGCGTGAGCCTCCTGCCTCAGCCTCCCTAGACTTGAGGTCATAGTCATACACCACTGACCCTGGCTTGTTCACATTATATGATCTCAAATATAAGTGTACAGAAAAAGTCCAGGGTTATTTCAATAACACAATTTTTTTTGTTTTGTTTTTGTTTTTGTTTTTTTTGTCAATAACACAATTTGCACAATAGTAACATTATGTAATCTTCTCCATGCTTTTCTTTTCCTCTTTGTAATAAAAAATGATATTGATCTATGACTGGTGAGTGATAGTTTTTTTTTAATCAGACTTAGCTCGAATATCTTCATGTAAATACTAATTTTCCTTGAATGCTTTCATTTTCACAAATATGTCATGGTTTATGACCTCTATTTCTACTTTTATTCTTAATCATTAATGAGTGAGCAGAAGCTTGAATATTAAAAGGCACAAAATAATTTAATGTATTGGGGATATGCTGAAAAAAATCACTAAAGTAAAAAATATTGTTTTAATATTCAGAAACAATGTAGGAACAAAATGATAATTTTAATCCTCACAGTATGAGTGATATGCTTCAAGTGGAATGCAAATGCCAGCCTCTCCGTTCAGGGTCTACGCTTCCGCCTATCACACAAATAAACATCATGTCAGGATCACTTTTGTAACAAGCTTAGTTGGCTGAGTGGGGAATATTTCCCTCAGTAATGCCAGAAATGTGGAGGTTATGTATACGAAAACACTCTCTGAGGTGGCAACAATCAGAAAGATGTATAATAGAAAGAAAAAATTAATTCCTTGGACTCCTATTCAGGGGATTGCCCTTGTGCCATACTGCCTCGTTTCCATTCTTGAACCTAAATGATGTAGGTAGTTCAAAGCATGAGGACCAAATGCATACAAGCTGTCATCTAAATCCATAAAAGTTCATGATGCACCTGCGCCTGGGCATGAGCATACATGCTATGCTCTGAATGTTTGTGTTTCTCCAAACGTAATGCTGTGAAATGTAGTGAACAACATGATGCTAGTGGGAGACTGGATTTTGTTAAAGGTTGTCAGAGCTTGTATGAAAGGAATTTGTGCCCTTATGAAAGAGGCTGAAGGAGACTTTGCATCTTATCTAACAGCTGAAAAATGCTTTGGCCTTTGACTTCCTGGACCACATATCTATGAGAAATAGACTTGTGAATCTTGTAGGGTATTCTGCTTATGAAATTTTTTTTCAACCACCCAAGTGAACTGAGGAACTACTACCTTCTTTCACAGACGCACACAGCAGTTCAGTTCTTAGTCTGCCAAACAAAGAGCTCTGTATCAACAGCTTACCCATCTTTCTACGTTTTCACTTGCTAATCAAACATACATTGAATATTTCATATTTTCTTTGTTCTTTTAAAAGCAGGAGGAAAAGACCAAATAATACAAAGACAATGTTAATGTTTAGGAGAGATTTTGAAGATACACACAAATGCTGACCATGAGAATATAGAACGTGTTGAAAACTCTGATCTTAAATGGCACTCCTGTGGAGAAGGTGGTGGGACCAGCCACACAATCCCTGAACTTGGGAACTGGATGACTCTGGAAACTCGGGAAAAATCAGAAGAAAGGTCAACCACGGACACATTATTACGAGTTGAATACATGAAGCTAGAAAGTTAAATGACAAAAGCAAGAGCAGAGGAGCTTGGTTAAAGGGTAGGAGCATTTTTAAAATTCAAAATTGTATATGAAGTTAAGAATGGTATGCATTGTGTAAACTAGAATAGCTTTGACCCTGTGGCAATCCTCCTCTCAGGTATCCCATCACTTGGAGCAAAGGTACACAGAGGGAGAACAGAAAGTTCATTGCTAAAGACAAAATTAAATACTGATTAAAATATTTACCTGCACTATGACTCTCACAATCACAGATGGCAGGCTGAGCCCTGGACAGTTGCAGGGCCCTGGTGAGCCCTGCCCCCACTACAAGAGCTTTGCTGAGAAGTGGCCTGCACCACCCTCCCTCACAGAAGGCAGACTGAGCCCTGGAGAGCCTCAGGGACATGGAGAGCCCTGTCTCACCCCCCATCATCACAGGAGCCTTGCTGCCTTGCAGCTCACGTGCCACACACATCATTGTAAAAGGAAGGATGAACTCCAGGTGGCTAAGAAGCCTTGTAAGCCCTGCCCATCCCAACCCTCCACCCTTCATGGAGCCACTATGACTTCTGAACAGCACATTCACCATCTTGGCAGCCTTAGTGAGCCCTACCCCACCCCACAACTGTTGCAAAAGCTATGGAGAGCTTCAGATTGTCCCCCATCATCATAGGAGGCTTTCTGAGCTTTGGCTCACATCCCTGCCCCCACCATTATAGAAGCCAAGGTGAACTGTGGACAGCAGGACACCCCCAGTCATGGGACCTTTGTGCCTTGCCAACCTATCTTTGCTCCTGAGCCCAGGTGAGTCCTGGTAACGCCAAAAATGTGAAAATGAGGGGAATATTATGGATTGTGTCTAGTTTTCTATTGAAAGCCTCATGCAGTCATTGAAGCAGGCTTCAAGAGCTTTTGATTAATCCATGATCCAATGCTGGGATTATGGTGTGATTGCTACACCTGTCCTGGATTGGGTAATCTGCATACAGTCTGAAGAAGGGAGAGAGGCTTCCTAGCTGCCACAGCTATGCCTCTCTTTTTGCTCTTTGCCATTTTCTCCTGCCTTGAACTGCTTCACTCTGCCATGTGCCAGTCTGCCTTGGAGCTAGCCAGGTATGGACTAAAATCTCCACTCACTGTAACCTAAATAAACCTTTCCTTCCTTAATTTTGGATGTCAGGTACTTTGTCCCACTAATGAGAGAAAAGTAACTGAGAGAGGGAGCAAAAGGCAAGTTCAGACCTCAGCCCACCCAAACAAGTCCAGGAGACTAGGACACA
>PVJA010024529.1:0-31731 GCA_004027025.1 Myocastor coypus | reverse complement strand
AAAAAAAAAAAAAAAAAAAAGGGCCCCGGCAGGATGGCTCAGTGGTCTAAAGCACCTGCTTAGGAAAACTTGGGCGGCTGCAGGGACCGCGGTTCGATCCCCGGCACCACATGCTGCGCCAGCCCTGCTCTTGGACCAGGCTGAGCCGGCCATAAAAATGAGTGAATAAACAAATAAAGGTTCTGAGACAAGAAATAAAATAAAATGAAAATTTCAAAAAAAAAAAATGCACATTGCTTTCAAGGCAGGGGAGGATGCCACTTTGGAGGAGGAGATAGATGGGACAGATTCTGGTCATTCAGCTCTTCTAGATTAAAACATTATGGCTTTTGAGGATCAAAAAAGAAAAAGGAGGGAAATGATACTATACTGTGTTTCTTCTGCCCCAAGATATTTTAACTGAGTATCTGTTTGGGCACTCAGCTGGGTATCTTCTGCCTCCCATCCATTCACTGTTCCAACAGCAGTCCATGTAGTGACTACTGAGGGACCACCTCTGGACTCCAGAGGATCCAGAATGCCTCTTTGTTAGGGGTCTTACGTACTTTTCTCTTGCTGGGTACATTTCCCGGGACCCAATGTTAAAGGAAGAAAGGTTTGTTTGGCTCACAGTCTGTAGAGGTTGCAGTCCACCACTGCCTGGTTCCACAGCCGCGTGGGATGGCAGAAATGTTACAGATGAGAGACAGTCTATGATAAGAAGGCGGCAAGGCAGCAAGCAGCAAGCTCCAAGGCACAAGCAGTGCCTCTCTTACCCCTAGCACTGTGCCATGATTCAGTCCCAGCATTACACACCCTAGACCCAACCACCTCCAACACTCCCATCTATGAGTGCATTCAGCTTTGGGTAGACATCCAGATACAAATCATAGAGCTGGGGAAGCAAATAAGCTAATAAATGAACACAGGGACTGCAGGCGTGTCTTGAAGGCAAAATGAAAAGGTGAAGCCATCAGGAGCGGCAGATGGGAAGGACAGCCAGATGGGAGAGCAGAAGGCTCTGCAGCAAAGAGAGAGCATGGGTACTTGAAGGCTGACACATGAGGGTGGGGCCAGGTGAAGGACGGAGAGAAAACCACAAGTTCTTGGGCAAAAGTCTCTCAATAATTTAAGATGAATGCCATCCAAGTCTGTATTTTACTAGATGGCCAATTCTTCTCTTTTCCTTTCTCTTCCTCCTCCTGCTCTTCTTCCTTCTCTTCCTCCTCCTCTTTCTTCTCTTTCTCTTCCTCTTCCTCTCTTTTATGCACTTTCCATGTCACATTCTTCCTGCCAATTGCTCAACGTTTCTGAGTCTGGAGTTGGACCCAGATTGAAGTAGCTTGGTGCCCAACTGTAGGAGACAGTGTGAGGGAGAGGGGCCCCTCTGACACTTTGCTGTTATCGTTATTTTTATTTAGGAGTGCTCTTTGAATAAAAAAAAGAGGTTAATGTGTGGGTTCTGGGTACCATTTTGAAGTAGAATCCATGGACTAGTTTGAAACTTTATATAAGTTTCATGGATATTAAAGCGTTAAAAATATTGGGGCCTGGCAGGACTGCTCAGTGGTCTAAAGCGCCTGCTTAGGAAAGCTTGGGCGGCTGCAGGGACTGTGGTTCAATCCCTGGCACCACATCCTGCACCAGGCCTGTCCTGAGGGCAGGCTGAGCTGGCCATAAAAATAAATAAACAAACAAACAAAAGTTCTCAAACAAGAAAAAAGATTTAAAAAAGAGAATATTTTCAGAAATCAATTTCTTCTAGAAAGAGATCTCCCTTGCACCCCTCCCCCCAAAGCTCTGAAAAGTTTCTTTCAGGATCAGTCAGAAATTGGTGAATTAATGTTGTGTTTATATTTTTTCTCAAAATCCTCTGGATTTATTCTTAAAATATTTTGGAATAAGGAGGAGATGATGAAGAAAAGGTAAAACATGGCAAAAGTGAAGATGCTATAGTTTATGAGCATCTTATAGTTCATAATCAACTGAGCTGTTTTACATTTTCTACCTTGAGTGAAAAGAATGACTATCAGGCTCTCCATGCATAGTCTTCAAAGTGTCATGAGCTTGGATAAGTTGGATGGGGATTCTGCACTGGAAACTAGAGGGTTTGGGGATAGATTTCTCTACATGCTGGAGCTTTGGATCAAAGCTGGACAAATGGGGACCTGAATGCCATGTGGCTTTCTTGCACACCGTCCTAGTCATCATGCAGATCTCTGAGGAGGAGACAGAGCTCAGAGCAAAAGGATGAATTTTCTTTTCACCTCATCTGGCCAGAACCCTTGTTTCTGTTCAGACATCCAGACCTAAAAAGCTCCAGGTCATCACCTTGGGGAAGAAGATTCTGGTGTGGTTGTCTGTGGCCAGACACCAGCTTCCTGCTCTAGGAAGCTGGATGTGATTTTTTTTTAAATTTTATTTATTATTTTTATTCTTGTTTCAGAACCTTTGTTTATTCACTCATTTTTATGGCCGGCTCAGCCCGCCCTGAGGGCAGGGCTGGCGCAGCATGTGGTGCCAGGGATCGAACCGCGGTCCCTGAAGCCACCCAAGCTTCCCCAAGCAGGTGCTTTAGACCACTGAGCCATCCTGCCAGCCCTGGACGTGATTTTTAAGATCATGGGGTGGAAAACCCCGTGGGATCTGCTCTATTGACATAGTGAAGAAATTTTCACACTGCTATGTTTTTAATATGTTGATCAAGAAAGGTTTTTTGGTAGGGTTATGGCTAAGATCTGAAAGCAACCTGTGACTCTGAGGGTCATTTTTGGTTCCATACTGGCCTGTGATGAATCTACACTTAAGGACCCTAACCTAAGAGGCACCTAATTGGCTAATGGAGAGAGAGTTTAGAAAAACATGTTAGTGGGAAGGAGATAGTGTAACAACTATGGCACTTCATCTTAGAATGTTGGGGGTGAGTGGTGACCACACTGTAAACCATGTCCGCCCTGTAAATGACCCTGAGTCTGAGCCTCCATGATTTAGCTAGTTGGCTATTCTAGTGTCCTCTGAGTTTTGGCAGACATGACCATATCAAGACAAAATAGTATGTTGTTATAGTTTTTTATATAACTATATATGTATATGTGCAGGTTTGTATGTACATGTATAAAAGGTACACAGCTACTGGTAAATACACATTTTGTTTTAGTGATTAGATAAACTAATTAAATGTTGATTACTTAAAAGCAAGCTTACACATTTTGAATTTCTAGCTACAATATTAGTACAATAGAAATCAATGGAAAAGATAACCTTTAACCTTATATTTGGAAATAATAACTAAAAAGAGCTAGAGTTTGAAGAAACAGTTATAAAATTCTGAAAATAGTTAAATTTGAATGCTGTCGAACATACGAATGTTGTATATTAAAATGTGTCAGTTGTAACAAACGAAGCCATTTATAATGCAAAAAGCTATAATCTTTTTATATTGGAAAAGAAGGAAAACAATGTAACTGTCTTCAAGAAAAATAAAAAAATAAAAGTGGAAATAAATGACTAGCAAATAAAATATCAAAATTATCAAAGCTTGAGCTGCTGAAATGATAAACTTCTAGCAAGAAATATCAAGGAATAAGGTCACAAATCAGTCAGGCACCAATAAATGGTGGTCACCTCTAACTCCGGTTCCTGGCAGGGCAGAGGCAGAGACATCGCAAGTTTACAGCCAGGCAGGACAACCTGGTGAGACCTTGTCTAAACAAATGAACCAGCAAACATCAATAAAAATGCAGAGTAGGACTCCAATAGAATGAGAAATCATGGCAAGAATCATCAAAAGAGAGTACGTGAGATTAAGACGTTTCTGCCCAGCGAGGAAGACAGCTCAGAGCAGAGAGGGCCTCCAGGACGGAGAAAACCTCGGGCAGCTGCTCCTCACAGCGGGCTGACACTTAGGGCATGCAACGAAGCGAAAGGCCAACACCAAAAGGGAATTTTAAAAGCAGAGTCCGTAAGCGGGCCAATGAAGTGAACAGAGGCTTCTTCGAGAAGCACAAATGGGCAACAAGCATATGCAAAACTGTGCAATACCTTTAGCTCTCCGTGCAAATCAGAACCCCACTGAGGGTATAGCTCACCCCAGTCAGGATGGTTGTCAGCAAGAACACAGAAACAATGAGTACCAGTGCGGATGTGCAGAAAAATCAAGCTCTTCTGCACGCCTGGTTATTTTTACTCTGAGTGTCAGTGGGAGGCTTCTCTACAACTAGGAGCAGAGCTACGATTTGATTCTACTCTATTGCTCCTTAGTACAGATAGGTGGGAATTACAGTCGAAGACCACAGCAACAGCTGCATGGCCATGTTTATTGCAGCACTATTCACTACAGTCAAGATATGGAGCGAAACTAGGTACCCTTCAGCAGAGGAGACGAAAAAGAAACTGTACTTTACACAGTAGAGTATTATTTAGCCATGAAAAAGAATAAAATTTTGTCACTTGTAAGACAGTGAAAGGATCTGGGGATCACTGTGTTCAATGAAACACAATACTCACTCAGAGAGACAAAAGCATCACATTCTTTTTAAAAATATTTATTTATTTATAAATAATGTGAACAAAAGCAAAACCTTTTTGAGACAGGGTGCTGCTAAGCAGTTCAGGCTGGCCTTTCAGCTCACTTTTGCAGCCCAGGTTAGTGGTCTCCAACTTGCACCGATCCTCCTGCCTCAGCCTCCCAAGTGCTGGGACTACAGGCATGTGCCATCACACCTGGTTTATCACATTCTTTTTAATATGTGGAATCTAAAGAAAACAAGAAAGGAAAGGGAGACTAGAATTAGACAGAGAAAGGGAGAAAGGGGTTGGGAGAGAAGAATGTAAAGAGGATAATGGAGAACAAAAGTGACCAAAATGTATTACATGTGCTGTTATTCCCTGCAAGATGTGAATCTCGAGGGCAGGGCAGGGCAGGGCAGGGCAGGGCAGGGCAGGGCAGGGTAGGGGAGTGATATGGAGGTAGTGAGTGATTAGAGTCTATTATGTGCACGTTTGAATCTGCCAAAATGAAGCCTCTTAATCTGTGCATCGAATATGTACTAACAAAAAGAGTGAATGAAATCAAAGGCTGGGGGGCGGGGCTCGGCAGAAGGCCCGCCTAGCACAACGCCCCCGCTTCATTCCCAGAAACCCCCAAGTTAGGAAAAATGGAAACATTCCTAGAAAAATGTAGATTTTAAAACTGGCTTAAGAAGTAATAAATGCCTGAAGGACCTTATAATTTTTAAAGAATTTGAAGCAGTAGTTAAAAATCTTTCCACAAAATAAACACCAGTCCCAGATATTTTTATAACTTCTTTTTACTATATGTTTAAGGAGCAGGTAGCTCCAAGCTCAGAGAAACCCAAAGTGGAGTGGGGGAGAACATTTCCCACCTGCCTGATGAGATAATAGAACCCCGACTCCAAAAACCAGCCAAAGACCTTTAGAAGGAAGGAAAAGTCACACCAGGGAACATGAGTCCGAATAAAGCATTAGCAACCTAGAGCCAGAGGTGGGCAAGAAGTGTTTATTTCTAGAATAACTGATTTCACTTTATACAATATACTATGAGATACAATCTATTAACCTCTCGAAGGGAAGAAATCCTGCAATCATAACAGATTCAGAACAAGTACTTAAGGTAGCCCTTCAACCATTCATGCTAAAAGCAGAGCAAATTGTCTGGGATGGAGCTCGCTTGACCTCCACAAACACCTTCTTAGCTGGAGAATTATGAAGAATAACCTCTTAAAGTAAAGGGTGGAACAAAAGTGGCTGCTTTAACTATTCTAATCAGCATCGCCATGGCACTGGGGCACAGCAGGGGGCAGGAAGACAAGCAGAAAAACCAAAAGGAGAAGAAAGGAAAAAGGAACATGGAACTACTTTCAGATGCTTCGAATTTCTATGTAGAAAGCAGAAAAGAATCTCCAGGTCAATGAACTATTTCCCGCCCAGCTCCATCAGTGAGAATCTCTAAGGAAACAGTGTCTCCTATGCAGACTTCAATGGTGGGACAGCCTAAGCAGGTGAAGGGCAGCAGCAGAGCCATAAGGCTGTAGGGCAAATGACACTGGGAAACCCTCAGGCCTGGTGGGGAGTGATAAGGAAGATCATTGGGCTCAAGGAAAGGAAACTCCTCCTCCCTCCTCTTCCTCTACTTCCTCTTCCTCCTCTCCCTTTTCCTCTTCATCCTCCTACTCTTCTTCATATTCTTCCTCTTCCTCTTTCCCTCCTTCTCCTTCTCTTTCTCCTTCTCCTCCTCCTCCTTCTCCTTCTCCTTCTCCTCCTCGTTCTCCTTCTTTTCTTCTTCTTCTCCTTCTTTTCTTCTCCTTCTTCTTCTTCTTCTTCTTCTTCTTCTTCTTCTTCTTCTTCTTCTTCTTCTTCTTCTTCTTCTTCTTCCTTCTTCTTCTTCTTCTTCTTCTTCTTCTTCTTCTTCTTCTTCTTCTTCTTCTTCTTCTTCTTCTTCTTCTTCTTCTTCTTCTTTCTTCTTCTATATATTTGGTTGTTACAGAGTCTCACTATACAGCTGGGACTCCTATGGTCCTACTGTTTTCAGCCTCCCCAACGCTGGGATTACAGATGTGCACCACTATTCCTGTACTTGGTGACCGACTAAGCCCAGCCTGAGGTAGGGCTAGCTCAGTATGTGGTGCTTCAGATAGAAACTGCAGTTTGTTCCTAAGTGGGTGCTTTAGTCCACTGAGCTATCCTGCTGGCCCCATGGCTCAGGGAAAGAGATAAAAACAAGTGAAAGATGTTTGTCACACTGAAGAAGCTCAGGTGGAACTCTGGGGCTGCCTGGAAGAGACTAGCCTTGGAAAACACATCCAATGATCTCCTCTTTCTGCTCTCTGACTTTCTGGCCACTCATTGCCTTCCATTTCTTTGGTAGAGGATCTTGCTACTCAGCTTGGACTCTTAGTGGTCCTCGTGTCGCAGCCTCCTCAATGCTTGGATTACAGGTATGTGCCATCACACGTTGTGGTAGCCCTCAAGGCATGCCCAAGGTTTCAGCATGGCATGTGGTATCAGGACTGAACCCGGGTCTTTGTGCTTGCCAGGCAGGTCTTTAGACTGTTGAGCCAAATATTTTTTGCTGCTTTCCCTAGACCAGCATAAATGCACAGTACAGTTGTCCAAACCATCCTGCTTACATATGCATAGATAAATCTGTTTCCTCTACTCCCTCTCATGTGTCAACCCAGCCCCTCATTGCCTCCTATTTCCCATGCTTCTGGGAGTCAGGACGCAGAGAGCCTATCCATGCGTCCATGGTCAGCCCCCGCAGCCCTGGACATCATGGGAAAGTGGGAGGCATACATGACAGGCATGAGAAGGAACAAATCACCTGCCACTTTGGGAGGCTGAAAACAGGAGAATCACTATGAATCCAGTCTATGTAGTGGGACCCTATAGACCCTGTATCCTTTGTCCTAAATGCATTAAAAATATTATAAAAAAGAAACAGTCACCTACAATGTAAAGCCGATCAGAATCATGGCAGATTACACAACACAAACCATCAAATCAAGAAGAGCTTGAAGTATTTCAGGTCCTGAAAGAAACTGACTTTCAACCCAAATGCCTATCAACTGAAGAAGGGACAAAGAACATGTGATATTTTTACACAATAGAGTATTATTCAGTTATAAAACAGGATAAATTTGAGTCTTTTGTCAGTAAATTGATGCAATTAGAGAATATACTCTTAAGCGAAATAAATCAGACCTGCACGTGCAAACATCATATTGTCTCCTTAGTGTGAGAACCTGAAAGAAAAACATGGAATGTGAAGGGTACAATAGATACTATGAAAATGGAATGGACTTGTTCAAAAGGAAAAAGTTACTGAGTTGAGGAGAAGGACAGGAGAGGGAGTGGGGGAAAGAGATGTATCTATGTATGTAAGCAGATGATTTGGAAAATTGTACTGTGAAGATAAGGAGCAGATAATGCTTGATTTGTTTTGTCTCCTTTTTTCAGCTGTTTGTACTATTTCTCTTCTTAATTTCCTATACAGTTTTGTTCTTTTTTTTCTTCTTCCAATGTCACATGCACATATCTGCTATTATGGCTAATTACTTTGAAGACAACATTATGATTACAACAAACATTGTGAAATTCGTATTACTTTGTTAAGTGAAATTCTGTATCTCTTGTAATTTTTTTCTGTTTTAATTGTGATTTGTATTTTCTTTTAAAAAACAAGCAGAAATTTGAGAGGTGATGGAACTGACAATTTCAAATCAGTGCATAAGTAACATATTGTTTAATAAGTAGCACTGGGACAATGACTTATACATATGGGGAAACCATGAGAACTGTCTTAAAGTCCATACTGAAATAATAATAATAGGGGTTACACAGAGAGCTCAGCGGTCTAAGTGCCTGCCTGAAATAACAACAACAACAACAGTGTATTTGCTTATATCTAGGTCTCTCCCCAAAGCCACATGGTCTTGTGGGAGGAGACTTGGGAGTGACTGGATCATGGGTGTGTGATACTGGATTGGTCAACAGATGGGTTCAGCATAGTTGTGGATTATGGATTTGCTAAAGAGGGAAGACCCATCCTGGTGTGGCAGCACCAGACGGGAGACTTACAACCTAGATGGAATAAACAGGGAAAGAAGGAAGTGGCACTGCTTCCTGCCTGCAACATCATGAACCATTTATCCTCTTTGACGCCCCTCTGCCATGCCACCCTGCCCTAGGGCCAGCTGAGCATGGACTGAGACCTCTGCAAACTTTTTTTCTATAAAATTTTTCTCCTTAATCTGCAGGTGCCTGTATTCCCCCCACCCCCCATCCCGTCTCCACTAATGAGAATGTAACAAAAGCAAGGCTGGAGGGCAAGGTGGGTTAAAATCTAAAGTGGGAAATGCAATATTTTAAAGTACTTAGAAGAAAATAGAGGAGAATATTTTTATGACCCTGGATATACAGCAGGATTTCTTTAACAAGAAAATGAGCACAAATTATAAAGCAAATGATTAACAAATTCAGGGCGCTGTTTTCTTTTTTTTTTTTTGGTGGGACCAGGGTTTGAACTCACGACCTTGCACTTGCCAGGCAGGCACTTGTGCCATGGAGCTATCTCCCTGGCCCCTGTTTTCTTTCTTTTTTTTATTTTTCCATACCAGAGATTGAACTCAGGACCCTGTGCTTGCAAGCAGGCACTTATGCCACTGAGCTATTTCCCCACCCTCAATAAAATCAATAGTCATAAAATGAAGATTCTCTTTCTTTCCAAAGACACCACTGAGAGTGAAAAGGTAAATCATAATCTGATATTCTGACATGTAACTGGAAAAGAGTCAGTACTGTGTATATCTTTACCAACCAACTTTACATATTATAAGGAAAAGATAAACACCATAATAAGAGAGGTTCACAGTATGAAAAAATAAGCCACAGAGAAGGAAATGAATAACTAATAAACAGATGAAAAATTCTCAGTTTTGTTGGCTATCGTGACATCCTCCACATTGGTCAAAGTTAATGTATCATAATACTAAGTGCTGGTGAGAATGTGGAACAAAAAGAACTTGCAAAAACCACTCACTATGCCAGTGGCACAAGTCTGTAATCTCAGTGCTGGGTAGACTAAACACAGGAGGATTGCTATGAGTCTGAGATGCATGGTGAGATCTTGTACCAAATCCATAAATGAAAATAAATAAATTAAAAAAACCGTCATGCTTTACTCAGCTACTAATATAGTGCTTAGGATGGACTAACAAAATTAGAACTTAGAATCTCTTATTGTTGGTCGAAGCAATCCAGTAACAAAATGAGAAAATATTACATTTCCCTAAGAATTAAGAACATGGCAAATGAAAACTATGTGTTATTTTTAATCTAACAAGGTGATTAAGTTTAAACAATAATTATGATTTGGAGGAGTGTGGGGAATCTCATGTTGATGGTGAGAAGGAAACTCGCACGTGGGAAGTAATTCGGTGATGCATTTGGGAAGGCCTAACACCTGTTTGTTCTTTGATGAAGGAGCTCTCTTTATAAGGGCTATGGTCCTAAAGTAGTTATAGATATATGTAGGAATTTGTGTTTGGTAAAACTCTTATATAATTGTATAAAATGTGTACACTTGACAGTGATGGCTTGTGTCTTAGTTACTCTTCACTTGTTGCTGGGACAAATACCAGACAGCCAAAATAAAGGAAAAAAAGGTTTATTTAGCTCACAGTTACTGGAGGTTTCAGTCCATATTTGGCTGGCCCAAGGCTGAGTGGAACAGGGCAGACAGCATCCAGTTCATGGTGGCAGAACAGCAACAATTGTGAGAGAGGCAACACACCAAATGGGCGAGCAGAGAGCAACAGCACTAGTCTGTCTCTCTGTCTCTCTTTATATTATATTCAGGCTCTCTGCCTCAGCCTATCTGCTTTAGGTTGCACCCATAATCCCAGAAGTACTTAAAACACATAATCCCAGTGGATCATGGATCAAGTTACAATCTATACAAGTTCCCGCCCCATGACTGCATGAGGCTTTGTGGGGACAACTAGACATAAACCATAACAGCTTGGTTAGTTGAGCTATGGTACCTCTGTAAATATGATGGAGTAGTACAGAGCTATTAAAATGGTGTAAAATAAATGATAAACATTTTTGATACAGCATCATAAAAATTCCATATATAAAATAATTCCACATGTTAAATATAAGTATACTTCTGTAGAGGCAAAGAGCAGAATCTATGCCATCCCTGGGGCTATTATAAATGCTAAGAAAATACATGAATGTCATACTAAATGAGTACAGAAATGAACATTTTATACCAAAGTACCAACAATGGTTATCTCTCCAAGCTAGCATTGGGAGTGACAATAATTTTCTTTTCTTAAACGTATGTACTTCTTCAAAATTTGTATTGTGTTCATATATAGCAGTTGCAGTAAGAAATGATCTAAGTAGCTAGAATGACTAGAGACTAGTGTCTTAGTTACTTTCTAGTTGCTGAGACAAAACTTCCTGATACTCCAAGTTAAAGGAAAAAAATGTTTATTTAGTGTGCAACTTGTTGAGGTTTCAGTTCATAATCAGCTGAGACCAAGGCAGGGTGGCATGACAAAGTGACATTGCAAAAGAGAATTAGTTCATGGTGGGTAGAAGGTAGTAAAGTATGTGAGGGACAATTGATGATAGCAGGTTCTTTCCTCTTCTTTTAGATTCTATGTAGGGTACCAGGCTTAGTGGGATGCCATGCCAATCAGAGGGCTGGTTCAGTAACCGCACACCCTTAATTCCAGCATCAAACACTCTGGATCCAGCCACCTCTGAAAAGGCCCACCTACAACTGCATGAGGCTTTGGGAGACATCTAGCTATATGCTGTAGAAACTACTACCTATGTAAGGGAATCTTGGTTTGTATCACAAGTAGCACATGTTATCACGTAAGAGCTTATCGAATGTTTTTGAAGTTAATATATATTTTCTTTTTAATCTTCCTAAGTATGCATTTCTGCAGTATTATACCATTTTGAAACATTTTAAAAGAAAGGAGTATGTGTTCACACCTGCTTCTTAAGGTTCTTATTGAGTTAAAATTTTGTTGACTAGCCCTTGTGTCCTTGAGTTACTGCAGCTGTCAATTCAGAGTAGTAGAGTGGCTGTCACATCCTGCATCCAGCTCTGGGTTTCCACCCAGTGACAGGATTTGGGCCCAAAACCCATAGTTTGAATGCAAAACTCTTAAGGTTACGAGTCTCCTGAAGTGGTTGCTGCTTAAAATTAGTTAGGAAGCTTTGTTTAAGGGTTGAAACTTTTTAACACTCCCTAATGTAGACATCTTTTTAACAAACCTAGGTCTGTCTTGCCAGGCCAATTGCTATTAACATGGCTCTTGTTTTCAAGAGGATGTATGGCAAGACTTGAAGAGATGTTTCATGTTGGCCGAGAATCATGCTGGAAATATTTCTCTGCTGCTGATGACACAGATTCAGGCAATTTAGAGGGTCATTCTGGAAGTCAAGGTCAGTCCCTTTGGCTACAACATCCTGTGCACACCCTTGGGTTCGGCCTGCCTTCAGGAATTTTTGTGGGTTTGTGGCAAGACCAAGTATTTCTACCCCCCCTCCCAGGTTTCACGCTCATTAGATCCATTATAACTTGAGTCTTCTAGCAATTTACTTAGGAAAAGAAGTAGGAAAAGTCAGAGGCTTCTTGACACTCAAGATTATGGGTTGTCTTGAGCGATAGGAATGTAAGGACCTGAAAGGGCACCATTGTTGCATAGCTTGCTAAATTATGCCGAAGGTTGGAGAACTATCAAAAGCTTCTGCCTTGAAAGGGTTGCACTTGTACTAAAAATATCTCAGGAAACTTGATTTTCCTTTGATGCTTTCAGTATATTCTCCCTGGCTCTTAGAATGAATCCCTAACCTGAAAGCCAAACCCAAGTGAACTCTTGAGAGTGTAGTGATAAATTTAAATGGATGCCTAGCAACCCCTTTTGGAAGGTCTGTGCGTTTTCTGTTATTTGCACAGGCATGGAATTCTTTGGGATATTAAGGAAACAAAACTGCTGTAGACAGCCTGGGGTAAAGCTCAAGTTGAAAAACACATTTGTCTTACAGGAAATACTAAAAACACCAGCCAGATCCCAGCACCAACTCCAGCAGCTGGGTGCGCCCTAGAAGCTCGGTTTGGTGAGCTCAGCAGGGTGCCCATGGGAGTCTCATGGGATACTGGGGACCCATGAAAAGAATTTCCAGGATGAAAACTGTGGAGGTGTGGGCAGGGGAGACCTTGACATTGGGTTTTGTTTAAAGGACGTAACACTTAGAAGAATCATCTGTGCCCGAGTCGAACCTGTTGTAGTACGCTTCCTGCAGCATGGCCTCATATCTTTGCTGTGCTGTGGGGAAAGATAATTAAAGCCAGCTCATTAAACTACTGTGCAGGGACCAACTGGGGAGCATCTGATGAGGGTGGATATGAGACTGCGGGGAAGTATGGAAGCCCACAGTCAGCAAGTGAAGCAGACTATGAATGGGTGATGAATGAATAAATGAATGAATGAATGAATGAATGAGATTCTACTCACAGGCTTTGTGGACAACAAGCAACCCCAGGCCCAGTACTGCCCTTTGCTCCCTAAATCTGGGGCTGTGTTTTACTCCCTGGAGCCTCTGATGGCTCATCTGAAAGGTAGGAGTGTAGGTTTTGCCTGTAGGCAGATATTTCAGCCACATCTGGCTTTGCTTTGCCGTATTGTTAGTCTCCACCCCCCACTACATTTGTTTTCTTTTTATTAAATTTCCCGTCTGGATCCTTGTGTCTGCATTTCTAATGTCAACAACTGCTTTTATCACAGATAATAACTTCCTTTTACAAAAAGCCTGTATCATCCTACATGCATTTCAAATTACATTTTGTGAACAAACAGAGGAATACAGTATTTGGCAGTATGCACAATTGAACATATTTATAGTAACCTAAATCTAAATTGTGAGAGCCAAGAGCCAAGTTGGTTGCAGCTTTCTTAATAATCTATTTCTTGAGAGTGTTGTTGCTTCTTACCAGAATTTAATTAAGTTCACATTGGGATGTTTATGAAGTAAATTATGTGGTAGGCCCAAACACGCTGTAAAAACAATTATCGGAACACCAGCAATTCCTTAAAGCTCCAGAGTCTTCACAACCAAGATGATTAAATATTCCCAAATTAGTTGCCTGTCAACAGACAGTGTAGAATACAATGATGAAAACTGGGTGAGGAATAGAAGAACAACCTCAACCATCACAGCGCAGGACTTAGGGTGTGCCGAGATTCTGTTGCTCTGAATAATCAAGTGTCCTTTTATGTATGGTGCAGAGGCAGGGACACAGGGAGGGCCCCGAGTTCAAGCTCTGCGTTCTGTGGGCTGACTTGTGGGAGTTACTCAGATCTGTATGAACCCTGCTGACCTCTGGCAGATAGAAATTAGAAAGCTGACGACCAAAATGAGATTAAGATTAATGTCTATTTCTATCTCTTAGGATCTTTATTATATAGTTAACTTAGCAAATAATCCTTTATATGATGCTGCCTGTGTCCTGCTTTGAAAAACTATGCCAACCACAGATAAAAGTGAAGCAATGTGTGCCTAATGTTTCTAGTTTTAAAATGTGGTTCGACAGGAAGACGATCACACAGCCAAAGTTCATAAGTCATTTTAGTCTAGAAACAAAGTTGGCAGGGCTGGCTGCATATGGTAGTCCTAGGCTGATATTAGATATCAGTTCCTGTTTGCTTTGCTTTTTGTTTTTTCCTTTCCTTCTTACCTAGCTCCCTTCTTCACTCTGGCTCCCCTCTGTCCCTCTCCCACCTCCCCTTTCCTGCACTGGAGGCAGAACCTAGGAGCCCCCAAAGGTGAGGCAATGCTCTGGTGCTAAGCTGCATCTCTGGTTCTTTTCTGTTTTATTTTGAGACAGGGTCATACTCTAAATTTCCCAGGCTGGCTTCAGTCTCATGATCCTCTTGCTTCAACCTCCGGAGTAGCTGGGATTCCATGCACCTCTGACTGATACTCATTGGCTTCTTAGAGGTAGACAATGTGTGGAGAAATTATCTAGGTGCCTGATGTTGGATGGCCCAGCCTCAGACATCAGGTCTATTGAAGATGAGGGACAGCTCCGCGATGCTGCAGCATGGAACAGACAGCCCATACTCAATGGCCATTGGGTAGTTCTCATGTCTGTCTGGGTGAGACTAGTGCTTGACTTTGTAATCTCAGAAATAAGAACTGGTTGCATCACCCATGGATAGTGTTTTACCCATCTAGCCTGCTTTGTGGAACTACTCTCATAATGACTGGGCTCTGGTGATTATTTGCGAGGTGGTGGCTCAGTCTCTGAGCTCCTAAAGAAATAAAGATGAGCAGTAGGAGAATCCCAGTGCTGTTTCCTGTGGCAAAATGCAGGCTCCAGAGCAAACATCTTTGCTCTGCTCTAGGGCACAGGTAAGAGCACAATCTTATCTCTATTTACATTGCCTCCTGGACTACAAAATAATCTAGTTAAGGAGCAAACAGCCTTTACTGAGTACTTGTTCCACACAGTGTTCTGAGTTAGATGTTTTAAGGAAACAGAAAAGACAAGATGCAGTTCTTGCCTTCAAGCTATTTACTACACAGTGGCAGAAACGATAGAATAAGAACATGTAAGAAAACATGGAAGGACATGCGTGCACACGCGCATGTGCACGCGCACACACACACACACACACACACACACACACACACACACAAGCTATGCACATGCTCAGCAATGTATGTAAGTACAGTAGGGCCCCGGGTTGGAAAATATAAGTCAATCCACTAGATCATGGGAGAGATTTGGTTGAAGGAAAGTATGTAGCATGTGAGTTGAGATGAAATATTTCTACAAGGATGGTACCGAAGGATGCACAGATACTCAGGTATTGACTGTGGAATTAATTGTTGAACCAGTTTCATCTGGATGATTAGACTTACTGGTTGAGCTTTCCTTGGTATCTCAGAAGCTCCAAGTTCAGTAGAGAAAATAACAAATGTTTTCAAGTTTCCAGGTACTGGTAACTGAGGCCACTGTGAAACCTCACACTGAGGCAAATCTGTCCAAACATGGAACTTCTTGCCTGGGATGGGGAACGACAGGCAGCATTCAGCCCTGACTTACTGGCTGGGCCTTGGGGTGACAAAGGAATATTGAATATTATGAGCAAGAACCTGGAATATTGAAATATTGGTCTGGCTTAGACTATTGTTATTGTTCAGATGTGGAAGCCAACAGTCTTGGAAAGAAAAAATGAGGGCTGAAAGGTACTGCTTTGGGCCAGGACCACGAGGGAACAGCTCTCCCTTTGACAGGGCATCCTGATGGCTGTTTCTCCTGATATCACTAGACAATTTTTCTGGTGTCAAATCAGACTTACATAGTAACACCATGAAGTATTATTTTTCATACTTTGTGAAATGAGGAAGGAGTTCAAAATGTTGAGGTCAATAGCAGTGTTCCACTCATTTTATTAATCTATAATCTTTTGCTATTAGAGACATTCTAATCCATGTGAGTACACAAACACACTGCTGTGAAAATGGATTTTAAGTTCCTAGGACAACTGACCAGGTATTCAGTCAAGCAGGTCTATCCATGTAGGGAGACCTGAGATTAGTTGCCTTCATAACTAACTACTACAGTCTTCAGCCTCCTTATCTGCCCAGCTCTGGGGCTGTTTTGAAGATCAAGGAAACAACTAATGCAGTTTTAATTAATAGCAATTTGGAACTTGGGGACTTGGGAAGGCTGCATACTGCATTTCAGAATCTGAAGGATGAATTGAGCTCAAGCTACCCACAGGAGGCAGATGCTTGAACCATGGATCGATCCCATTTAGGAGTCCATAGGAGGACCTAGTAGACCAAGTCTGGTGGAGATGTTGCCTACTAAGACATTTTGCAAGACCAGATAGGAAATACGGTCAGTGCAGGAAGCTGCCAGTGGGTATTACTGCTATCAGATGTTCTTACAATAGTAGAATTCATTCTTAACTTTGGTGAGAAGGTGGGTAATTGTAAGCTGGAACAATGCCAATTTTCTGATAGGTATTTATGGGGAAGTTTCTACGGAAACTTTCATAAGTAACATTACTCTCTGCTCTTTTAGGTCAAAAATCTAATACTGGAGATATTTATTTTGCAAGGTATGTGCTGGTCTATTCTTCAACAGGAGACTACGAATTCAGAAGATAACTAACCCATGATAGGTATGTGAATGCTCAGTGGACCTCACAGTGAATGTTTAGGGACAGGTGTTAGAGGATAGGGCTACAGGGGCAGCAATAAATGCGGAAACAAGTATGTCTCATTGTGTGAATTGACAATTCAAAAGCTGTTACTAAAGCCAGATTTGGTGGTACACATCTGCAATCTTAGCACTCGGGAGGCTGAGGCAGGAGGATTGCTGTGAGTTCCAGACCAGCCTGAGCTACAAAGTGAGCTCAAGGCCAGCTTGAGCTGGATAGTGAGATCCTGTCTCAAAAAGACGAGACAAAACAAAGCAATTCAAAAGCGGTTACTAGTGTCTGATGAGAAACGAAGACGGCCTTGCTAGCAGAAGGGCAGTAATGAAAAGGGTGCTGGCACTTGAGCTGTTCCTCGCCCCCACTCGCTACATGCTGGCCAGGAAGTGGGTTTAGTTTCGCTCCTGAGCACTATTAAGGAAAATAACGTACAGAGGAGCCTCAGCACCACAAACAAAGGGCAGGGGGAGTGAAGGTGAGCTTCCTCCCATCTGCCTTGGAGCCGCTGTCATCTCATCAGCCTCATTTAATTATAGAGGCAGAAACTGAGCCTCTGCCACAATAAAGGGTGCTGGGCGCACACACTGCCTCTCCACAAGGACTGCATCTAGTCACAGGAAGAGCTGCTCAGGGAAGCGGGGTACTCTGTAAGCTGCGTGCACAGAGTGTGGGGCTGGTTTATCAGGGAGGCTGCACTGGTGCCTCACACAGCCTCTTTCCTCGAGCCCCAGGTCTGCAAGCTAGGCTTGTGCTCCACCACTGAGCTAAATCCCTAGTCCCCTTTCCTCAGCCCCTACTCTTTTGGTTTTGGGGCTCTTGCTATGCAGCTCAGGCTGCTTTTGAATTTTGATCCTCCCAAGTAGTCGGGATTGTGTATTTGGGCCACCGTGCTTGGCTGTGAACTCTTTTAATGATCTGCATTTTGTTTCTGTCACTGAAGGAAGTTGGGGGAGAGCTGGTTTCCTGAGCTACAGTATCAGAGGATCTGGTGCGCGGTCCCACCCTTCGCGTGTATGGAACCCTACATTCCCAGGGCTCCACTGCAAAGTTACCTGTCCAGTCCTCTAGATGTGGCATTGTAACTTGATGCTTAAGAGAGAAACCATATGACAAGGAGTTCAGAATAATGAGTAGTTCATGCAAGTCATAATTCAACCTTAACTTTCCACTTTGTTCCAATACAATAAAGACTCAGCCCTTTCTTCTGGCTGTGCACCCTACCAAAGGCTGAGGGGTGTCAAGAGACCCCTGGTTCTCTGGGGAGCCAAGCCTGGAGGTGAACAGCTGGGATGGACACAGAAATATCCCTGGCTCCAAGTTTCCTTCTAGAAATCTGTTGCTAGGAGGCTTACCAGGCAGCTCAGTTGATTAAAGCATCTGATTTGACAAATTCACTCAGCTGTCAGGGACCATGGTTCAATCCCCACATCCCCACCTCCATATGGAGCATGAGACCTGCCCTTTAGGCAACGTGAGCCAGCCAGAAAAAAGAAAAGAAAAGAAAAGAAAAGAAAAAGAAAGAAAGAAAGAAAAAAAGAAAGAAAGAAAGAAAAAGAAAAAAAGTGCTAGAAATGTGTTCTCTTTTCTCAAATGTCCACACTTAAAAAAAACTGTAAAATTCATAACATGCATGTAGACGTCTAATAGTAGAAACCTTGAGAAGTATTATCTTCTGATAGACTTTTAAATATGGTCTTTTATGTCAATTGAGAGATTATTTCTATTTTGTAAAATGAGAAGAATGGTACCTGCTCTTGCATTTAGAAATTGAGAGCATCAGCAGGGATCCTGGCATCCTCCGTCCTCCCTGGGCAGAGTCAGTGGGGGTAAAGTGGAAATCATTTACCAGCTTGAATTTTGCATGTGTGTGTTTTGCCTTAATGATTAAATGATTTATCAGCACTTGCTGACCAATGAGCTGACTGCAGAGTGCTCAGGGCTTTGCTTTTGTTGTTGCTGGGTAGAGTAGCCCACTGTTTCTGTGCACTGTATGTGTAGCAGGAGACCCACGGGTGCCAGCATTAGCCATCAGCCCTGCTACCTTCTTGCTTCTACCTACTGCGACTTGCCTTTGCTGGGATATGGAGGTACATCAAAGCAAAGACATGTAGTCTTGAGGTGACTAGGTCTAAACAGACACATCTCCTATCAAAATTGCAGAGAGCACATTCTTTTAAACTAACCTTCAGGAAAATAAGCTGCTGATATCCATAGAGGGAATTTCTTTTCTCTTTTCTTTTCTTTTCTTTTCTTTTCTTTCTTCCTTCCTTTCTTCCTTCCTTCCTTCCTTCCTTCCTTCCTTCCTTCCTTCCTTTCTTTTCTTTCTCTCTCTCTCTCTCTCTTTCTTTCTTTCTTTCTTTCTTTCTTTCTTTCTTTCTTTCTCTTTCTTTCCTTCTAGTAGCAGAGATTGAACTAAGGACCTTGCCCTTGCCAGTCAAACACTTATTGTACTGAGCTATCTCCCTGGCTCTCGTGGACAGAATCTCTTAAAAGCCTAAGAGGAGATATTAGACTCCTGTGTTGCCTCCACTGCTGAGTGTGCTATGCTCATTTCCACTCCATCCTAGAAGAGGAGGTGTGGGGTCCTCTCCCATCTAATGTCATTGTGCAATGTGTTGCTTGCTAAAAAATTACTTTCTAACTGTGCCTTGTGTTTTAAAAAATCTCTATCTTTATCAGTACGTTTGCAGGGCGCGATGAGCACATTCCTTGCGGGGAGTGGGTGTGCACATTCCACATCAACTCTTGTTTTCATCTCCTCCAGCTTTCTCTCCCTCCAGATTTGAACTCCATTCCCCTCAAAAAAGACCTCTTTCCCTAGTTCCTAGTATTTGTCTTTTGCTCTTTATTTTCAGTCAAAATATAAACAATGTGCTTTGCATTTGCTAACATGGAAGCCCTGGCTTTGTTTGTCCGCCAGGCAGAGCACAGGTGGGTTCCTAAGTGATGGTGGTTGGCTTCTAAGAAACTTGCACATCATACATCTTCAATGTGTATATAAACATAATCATTAGACAAAAGCCTATCAAATATTTGGTGTGACTGCTTTTTGTGGTGTTGACACATTAAAATTACAGCGATTTTATTTTCCTACCTAAAGCAAAGACAAAAACTAAAAAAAAAAAAATTGGACTTTGGAAAGTAATACCCATACTTGCAAGAACAAATTGTATTTTAGGATGAAGAGAAATAATCAAGCCTATATTAAAGAAAGGCCAACCATCAACTATTTTGGAAATGATATACAGATTATTGCTAATAGCAGGTTTCAGGATATGAGAAATAAATTTCAAAATGCTGTCCCCAGGGCTGGGGAGATAGCTCAGTAGTCTACGTGCCTGCCTAGTGCATACCCATAATCCCACTGCTGGGGAGGCTGAGATAGGAGGATCACTATGAGTCCGAGCTTTGTAGTGAGACCCTGTACTAAATTTAAAAAAGAAAAAATACTGTCCTCTTCCTGTCAGTTACCACAGGCTGAGCCATGTTATAGATTACAGTGTCTGAGTGGGGTATTCTCTGCTCCTGGAGAAGTAGCTGAATTTACGAATTCCTGTTCTTGCAACAGGAATTCCTTTATTTTAAGATTTTCCCCTAATAATTCCTGCTATTTCTAAGTCAAAGGTTGACGGAATTTCTTTCCACTGTTTTCCTCCCTGGAATCGGTAATTGAACTCATGACCTTGTGGTTGCCAGGCAGGTGCTGTGCCACTGAGCTATATCCCCAGCCCCTTAGATGGGATTCCCTAAGGAGATCTTCACACTGTAGCCAAATTCCCATCCCTGGATCCTAATGTGGACCCCAGGAGGTCATTCCGGAGTCTCTGCTTTGTACCTGTTGTCTTGTAGGCTTTGCTTCTGTATGTCACCAGAACAAGTGTTCATGCCTGAGGTCAGGACTCTGCTACCTGGAAATAATCCTTTCTCTAGTTGCAGTTTGGTAGCAGCGTACTGACTGAGCCCTTTATGGAGGTATCGTTCTTTCCTGTGCTTTCTTATGATATGTGCTTGTGTCAATATTTTAGCTTGCACAGTGATCTGTTTTGCCACTGTCGCCTCCTCTTCCTCTTCTTCCTCCTCCTTTTAATGCATTTAGTACAGGGTCTACGGGGTCTCACTATGTAGATCAAACTTGTAGTGATTCTCCTATTTTCAGCCTCCCAAGAGCTGGGATTACAGGCATATGCCACTATGCTCAGTCTCAATCCAGTCTCAGCAATGCCCTGGATATAGGGCTGGATGTAGGGCACACTTTACAGGTGCACTACCACGCCCAGTCTCAATTGCTGCCTCAGTGCCCCTTGGGGGCAGGGCCCGCACCATACACTGGGGATCAAACCCTGGCCCCTGGCTCTGCCTAAGGAGGCACTTTAGTCCACTGAGCTGTCTGGCCATCCCTGTTTGCCTTCTTTTACTGTGTTTTCACACTTTCAGGATGACATATTTTCCAGTTTCAAATCTTCCATAGGCTGGCTACCAGGTTTTCCATACCGTAGGCTCTATAGTTTCTGTTGACTCCAAGAATAAATTGGAAATGACTGTCTAATATTAACGGGAGTTCTTTCTTATTGTTAATCTCTGAGGAGGACCACACTGTCTCTAACGCCTGATCAACTCTGGAAAGCGTGCACCTACAGCCAGCTCCTTAACAGGAGGAAACCGGGCTTCCTCAAGCTTGGGCCGCAGAGAACACGGCCAAGTGTTTCCACTCTGCAGTGACTGTGAGCATAATCCAGTCCAGAGTGGCATCCATGCCCTGCCCCCGCTTGCCCATCAGCATTTCCTCTATGTCACGGCCGCTTTTCCTTGCAGTTAAGGCCTGCTCAAAATCTGATGATTAGATTAGTACAGTTTCCAATTAGAGTACAGAAAAAGAAGGCGCAGGTAGCAGAAACTTTCTTTTCTTACCTTGGTAATCTGAACAGACCCTATAGTAGCACACTGGGTGAAATCACAGTCTCTATTGGGAAGCAGGGAAGGACTTCCAGTAAGTATAATAAGTAGTAATGTGTAAATAAATGACACAATACCATAGGTAATAAATGGTTTTAAAAATAAAAACAAAAACCCCTGAAACTAAAAAGGATGCGGGTAGAGAGAAGTTAAGCTGATGAGCCCTCGCAGGGAGGAAAGGGAGACAGCTGAACAGAAGCGTAGGCCTGAGCTCTGGCGCTTGGAAGTCAAGAGGAACCAGAGAGTGCGGGAATGTGCGGCTGCCGTCCTGAGGCGTGGGCCGGCTGGAGGGACAGCAGCACAGTGAGTCGGGAGCGTGGAGCTTGAGAAGGATCATTTATTGCTTGTTGGAAATGCTGGGAAGAGGCAGGTATTGGCAGATGCCCAAGGGGCCAGGGCCGAGGCTCTTGCAAAAGGCAGGGAGCAATGAGGAGGGGCTGATCTAGGGCGAGGGGAGATTTACAGTAGAAAGGATGGTGGGCCACCACCCTAGGGGGCTGAGGCAGGAGGATCTCAAACTCAGCCTGGGCATTTCAGGGAATCATTGAGACTCTGTCTCAAAATAAGATATAAAAAGTTCTGGCAATGTAGCTGATGTGAATGCCCTGAGTTCAGTCCCTGGCACTGAAGGGAGAAAAAAAAGCTCTGGTGATGTGAGAGAGTCAAAAGAACAGCCACTGCCTGTGAGAGGTGGGGAGAGGCAGGGAAGGACAGGGCCAGAGGAGAAGGGGCGGGTGGAGACTAGGTGCATACTGTGTGTTTTGCTGTTAATGTACCAGGTTAACAGTGGCTTGGCAGACAGGTTTCAAGAACTGGGGGCAGAAAGGAGAAAGCTTTGAAACAGAGAGGAGAACCAGGGGTGGTGACGTACAGATGCAACCCCAGCCCTGAGGGAGGCTGAGGCAGGAAAGAGGACTGCAAGTTCATGACCAGCCTGAACAGTCTAGGAAGATTCTCAAACTGAAACATCAGAAGGTTTAGGGATGTAGTTCAGTGCAAAGGTTGTGGGTTTAATTGCTAGCACCATAAAACAAAACAAAGCAGTGAAATACAGATCCCGGAATTTAAGTGTGAGGTGAGACCCAGGAGCAACTGGAGGTCACAGGTATTGATGTAAAACACTCCACCCAGTGTCTGAAGTGTAGTAAGGGCTCAAGAAAAAATACAGGTTTTCCCTGTCTTTGTCACAGATGGATTAAATATTGAGTCAAAGGATATATGAGAAAAGGATCAATAGCGATACTCTTAACTTTAGATTTGCACTTCGGCTTTGCCTTCACTCAGTATTATCAGGCCCCATGGTAGCTCCAATGAGCACATACAGCTTTTTCTTTTGGCTCCCTAAAATGATCCAAAGCTAAAAAACTCAGGCAAAATTAGATTTTTCCAGAATGCTTACATATGGACTTGAAAAACTATTAGAATATTCAAAAATGCTTCTATTATCCTCTTAGGGAAAAGGATATGCTTTTGCTTTTGCATTTTCTTTTTGAGTGATCATAATTTTTGAAAAAAGCTTAAAGCTTTACAAGGTATTTGGAGGGCCTGGCGGGATGGCTCAGTGGTCTAAAGTGCCCACTTAGGAAAGCTTAGGTGGCTGCAGGGACCGCGGTTTGATCCCCAGCACCACATGCTGCACCAGCCCTGCCCTCAGGGCAGGCTGAGCTGGCCATAAAAATAAATAAAAACAAACAAACAAAAGTTCTGAAACAAGAAAAAAAAAAAAAGGTATTTGGAGGAATGAAAGATAAAGCAACACCCAGTCTCATGTATCTGTTAGGGTCTGTGTCTAGTTGTTTCCCTAAAGTCTCATGCTGCCGTGGGGAGGTTTACAGTCTGTGATTAATGATCTAAAGCTGGGATTATGGATGTGAGTCCTGTACCAGTCCTGGGGCAGATAATGTGCATTACAATGTAAGGAGGGGGGAGAGACCTGCAGGCTGCTGCAACTGCTGCTCCTTCCTCTGCTCTTTCCTGTTTTCTGTCACCATGAATTGCTGCCCTCTGCCATGTGCCACCCTGCCTTGGAGCCAGCTGAGTATGAACTAAAGTCTCCACTAATTGTGAGCTAAATAAGCCATTCTTTCCTTAATTTTGGCCATTAGATATTTTGTCTTAGAAATCTGGGAAAAGTTATTGAGACAATATCTTAGTGATCCATCCTGGGAAGGAGTCAACTTATCGAGTCACGTCCTGGCCTTGGAGCTGCTGGGCCTGGGATCTCAAATGGCACAATTTAATATTTATCCAGACCCTAATCTCAAGCAGATAAGGAGAGAATGAATTTCTTTGAACTTCAAGCAATGGATTGAAAATATGAATGAAAGGGTTAAGTGTGTTACCATTTGGTAAAATTTCTTAGACATTTATTTATTCTCTGTGATAATTGAAAGCCTCAGCTTCCTCAGTTAAGACTTCAGTTGGCAAATAGATACCCTGAAAAGAGTTTCATGAGAGGACATCTCCCAACTCCCTCTCTGAGGCAGGAAGAACAGAAATCTGAGCCCACCCTGGGCAACTCAATAATTTAGCAAGGCCTTGTCTCAAAAAAAAAAAAAAAAAAAAAAAAAAAAGAGGCTAGGAATATGCCTCAGTGTGAATGGGATAGATAGAACATATATATTGTGGAAGTCAGCATAGAGTGCCCCTGAAACAGCCAGGACATTCCTGTGTATACTCCCTAAAGAATGAAAACATCATAGTAAAGTTCACGCTGTACCCATGTTTATAGCAACGCAAGTCAGGGCAGGCAAGTTGTTGAAACAGACTAAATGCTTGTAAACAGCCAAATGGATAAAGAAAATGCGATCTATATATGCAAAAGTGTATGACACAGCCATAAAGAAAAATAGATTTGTGCCACTTGCAGGAATACAGATGCAACTTGAGACCATCACACTGAACAAAATAAGCTCACTCCAGAAAGGAAAATATGTTTTCCCTTACATTAGAAATTTAAAGTGTAGATAAATAGGTAAATAGCAGATGGAGGGAATGTCTGGGATACAGAAAAGGAGGAAAGAAAGAAAGAAGGAAGGGAAAACCAAATATAAATGTGTATATACAGGATGGCTTGGATAATTGTGCTGCTGATTTCTGCTGCTCTATTGAAAGTAGGAGTTAATGCTTACTTTTTTTCTCCTCTTTTTAATTTCTGTTGACCAATTTTGTATGCTTATATCTGGTAATTTAAACAACTAATTTGAAGACAACAGTATGTAAAATAACAACCGTTGTTGAATTCCTATTTACTTTAGTGAAATTCTGTATCATTTCTAATGCTTCTTTTTTTTTTTTCCTGTCTTTTATTCTTTTTAAATTAAATTTTTTTAAAAAGGTTAAAAATAGATGGTTAGGGCTAGGGAGATAGCTCTGTGGTCTAAGCACTTGCCTGGCAAGCACAAGGACTTGGGTTCGATCCCTGGTACCGCATGGCATGCCAAGTACCATAACCAGTCTGGTGGCAAATGCTCGTAATTCCAGTGCTGGGAAACTGAGACAGGAGGATCACAATGAGTCCAAGCTGTGTAGCAAGACCCTGTATCAAACAGATAGATAGATGCTAGATAGATATGTATAGATAGACAGATGATAGATATGTATGTATGTACGTATAGATAGATAGATAGATGAAAGAATAGATAAATAACACAAAGGACAGATGATAGGAAACTAGAAGGTAGACTCACAGAGACTGGGAAGGGCTCCAGGAGGAAGGAGGAAAGGGAGGGGTGAATAACAGGTATTGAAATGAGCAAAGTGTCTGTGCATGAGCCAATTCCACATAACGCACACCCACATTCCGCTTTACCAGTGTGGACTAATAAAAAGCTTAGAACATGAACATGTCCTATTCTAGAATGTGAGTATATAAAGCTTCTGGGTGTGCTCACTTCTGTCCCTGGCATTGCTACCACCTGGCATGAACCTCCATTGTCTTTTGCTCAAACCCATGCAGCTCCCCCAGGTGGTCTCCCTGCCCCACCCCCATGTTACCTGCAGCTCAGTGACTGTGGACTTCTGAAATCAAGTCCAGGCACTAGTGCTTTGGATATGTGGTGTGCCCCAAAGGCTCAGCACGAGGGCTGGGTCTCCATGCAGCTGTGTCCAGAGGCAGGGGGTCATAGGGTGTGGACCCCACTGAAAGATGAATCTTATAGCCATCCAAGGCCAAGCTGGGGACAGTTGGTGCCTCTGAAGGGTGTGTCTGTCCCTGACTTTTCCTGTTTGTCCTTGTCCTTCTCTCTACTTCCTTGTAAACAGCTGCATTGAATCAAGCAGCTTTGCTTTGCCTTGTCTTCTTCTGGGATATTCTACCTGATGCCAGTGACCCTGGATCAATACTTCTGAAACTGCAAGGCTAAATAACCTTTCCTCCTTTCTCCTCAGCTATTTGATCGCAGTGGTGAACAACTCATTGAGCCCTGTTATGTCACTTGTCCCCTGATAGCCTGCACTGAGCTAGGACAGATGGTGTACTCTGTCCTCTCAGCACCTTGGGAGGCAGACTGGGGAACTTGGTGACCTAGTTAGTGAGGTCTAATTACACAATGACACACAAATAGACAAGTACACAGCTCAAACAACCAACTCACAAACAAACACACAGAGGAACAAGGACTAGGGATATAGCTCAGTGCCAGAGCCTTTAATCTGAAGTGCTACAGAAGCAAACAACTCTGCTGTGGCTTCTGCTTTTTTTTTTCTCTTGGCATAAAATCCAACATTTATTTAACAAGGGATGTTATGCAACACATTTTTGTCTGTTTCCTTATTTATGAATGGATATTATAGAATGAATAGAAACTCAAAACATTTTAAAGTTTGTAAATAATCTAATAAGAAGGCGTGCACATTTGAAAACAGGATGCAAATGTTATTTATCATTCTCTCACTTTTTTGTTTTATTATTTATTTTTTTCCTCTTTATTGCATTTAATAAGAAATAACAAAGTGACAGTTTCAAAATATGTTAGTAATACATTTCCAGTATTTGATATAATGCATATTGTTGTCCTCCTAGTAGTTATACAGAGCACAGGGTGTAGATGTTAAATCTCCTGGAAGAAAAAGTGGGAGAAAATCTTGAAGACACGGGCAAAAATCAAAATGCATATTTAACACTTGAAAAAAGTCAACAACTGGGACCTCCTGTCGCTAAAAAGTTTTGCACGTCAAAAGAAATTACCAACAGAGAGAAAACACAACCCACAAATTTTGGAAAGATTTTTAACTAATAAGTATTCAGACAAAGGTCTTCTATCTAGAATTTATAAAGAACTGCAAACCGTTAGGGTCCCAAAATTCATAGACCCAGTCCAGAAATGAGTATCCGAGATGAACACACACTTCTCAGAGAAAGGAATTCAATAGCTTTTGTATACATGAAGAAATGCTCCACATTGCTAGCTGTTTGTGAAATGCAAATGAAAACAACACTTAGATAGCATCTCACCCCAGAAAGAGTGGCTATCATAAAGAAATCAAGCAACAACAAATGTTGGAGAGGCTGTGGGGAAAAAGGAACCCTTCTCCACTGCTGGTGGGAATGCAGACCGGTGCAACCATTATGGAGAGCAGTGTGGAGACTCCCTAAGAAAAACTACAACTGGAAATCGCATTCAGTGCCATTACTTCTAGGAGCGCTGGAAACTGTGCCTTGGCCCCAGCCTCGCCCTCTGCATTTTTCCCCACACAGCAGGCTGCCCTTGCTGAGGGCCTTTGCTCCAGCTGCACGCTTTGCTTCTAGCTCTCCCACCTGCCTCCCATGTGCATCTGACAGTCTTGCTTTGTACCCCAGGTTAGGCTCAAACTCACAGTGATACTCCTGCCTCAGCGTCCCAAGTGGGAGTGGTGCAGCAGGCCGAGCCCTGGCCCCTACCCTGCCCCTCCACACTCCCTGCACAGGTTTCTCTTTCTGCCCTGCATTGTCCCACCTGGGGGCTGCACGTGTTCACGCCGTCTCCCTCCTCCCTTCTCCTCCACCACTGCAGCATGTGGACCTGGCCCGTGAAAGCGCAGGGAGCTGCCTGCTTTGTCCTTGAGCCACTGCAGGTACCTGCTCCCCTTCTTCCATGAGGTGGTCTCCTGGCACTGTACTCTGCACAGGGAGGAAAGGTATTCCTTGAGCCACAGAGCTAGCAGTGGTGGGGCCTACTCTCCACCACAAGCCAGGTAACGCTTGGATGCCACCGGCTCACCCCACCTCTCCCATTCTTGTATTTACCATTATGATCATCACGATAGACTGTGATACATTTCTTTCCATATCTACCTTTCCTTCCAAACTGTGGCTTCTCTGAGCAGAAGATGCGTTTCACTCGGAAGGGGACCTGGCACCCCAATTTACCCAGGATGTGGGGGCTCAGGCCTGTGGGTCCAGCTTCATCCCTCTCTTCTGTATGTGTCCTGCTTTGGCTAAGTTCCATAGCTGCTGACGTACTCATCTTTGTTCTCTCAGAGCAGGTACAGTCTTAGCATTCAGCAAGTGCTCAAGATATGTACAAGGTGATACAGGGACATGCTCCTCACTGTACTTACCGGTGCTGAGTGAGACGGGGTGAACCAGATGTGGGCATGATCATTTCCTCATCTGCTAGTACTTGCTCCATGACAAATCTCATAATCACCAATATGATTTATTCAGCTTTGTCCAATAGGATGATTGGGGAAGCCATGAAGCTGGGTTCTCCCTATAAGGAAGAGTTTATGGCTGGGTGTGCTTGTGCACACCCATAATCCTGGAAGTCTGGGAGGCTGAGGCAGGATGATCTTAAGTTTGTGACCAGCCTAGGCAACTCAGCAACTTAACAAGACCTTGTCACAAAAGAAAAAAGAAAAACACCTGGGGATATAGTTCAGTTGAAAACCTGGGTTCAGTCCTCAGTACTGCAAAAATGAATGAATGAATGAATGAATGAATGAATGAATGAATGAAAGTTTTAAAAGTTCACTGGTCTTAGGTTCAGTCATCAGTGTTTGGGAAAAAACAAAACTAAGAAGGATTTGTCATTTATAAAGGTCTGGTAGAACCTTTAAGATCTTCAGCAGTGTCTTTCTTTCTTTCTTTTTTTTAATTTTCTTTATTATGTATTTATTTATTTATGTGTCTTTTTCAGACAGAGTCTCACTATGCAGTTCAGGCTGGCCTTGAGCTCACTTTTGTAGCCCAGGCTGGTCTCAAACTCTCACCGATCCTCCTGCCTCAGCCTCCCAAGTGCTGGGATTACAGGCTCGCTCTTTCTTTTTTCTTCCTTTTTTTTTTTTTCTTTCTTTCTTTCTTTCTTTCTTTCTTTCTTTCTTTCTTTCTTTCCTTCTTTCTTTCTTTTTGAGTCATGATCTCACTATATGAGACTGGCCTGGCACTCACAGTAACCCTCCTGCCTCAGCCTCCCATGTGCTGGGATTATAGGCATGCACTGCAACCTCTGGGAGACCTTCACCACTGAGGCCATGACCACATGTTTCCTGACCAACTTCCACGCCATGGCTGAGCACTGTGGGAATCTGGGATTGATCCAGGCCTTTCTGCACAGGATGAGCTCCACCAGCCATCTTTGGGTCCCATCCAATGCCTAAACATGGAGTGGTCCTGCCATGTATTCTGACACAGATAACTGGGTGGATCCTCTTCACTCTAGAACTCCCTGTTGGGTTGCCACGATCCTTGTCAGGCCCACCAAACCTAAGGCATTCTCTCTCTCTCTGTCTCTCTCTGTCTCTCTCTCTCTCTCTCTCTGTTTTCTACCGCTATAACACAGCACCTAAAGCTGGGTAATTTATAAATAAAGCTTTATTGCTTATAGTTCCTGAGGTTGAAAACCTCAGATCAAGGGGCTGAAGGGGCTGGTTCTAGTGAGGGTCTTTTCTCTGCCCTTCACCACCTCACGCCCCAAGTGGCTCAAGGCATCACATAGCAGGACAGATGAGTATGAAGGTAAGGCAGGTTGTCATAGCCCAGCCACTACCTGATAGCACGTTAACCAGTTAACCAGTTCCTGTAAGCAGAGCCCCCTAATGTGGTCATTGCCTGACCATCTCACCTCACACCCTTAACCTATTGTTTGAGAATTAAGTCTCCAACACATAAAGCTTGGAGGACATAGTCGAACGACAGCCCTGAGCCGTTTCCCTTCATCAGGTCTGTGCTGTGGTCTGAGGCTGTGCGTGGCTGAACAATGTGCATTCATCCTTGCCTGCTTTCGCAGACCTTCCCTGTCCTCTCCACGCTGGCTCAGCCTCACAGCCTGCCTCCTGCGGATCCAGAGACACGGAGCCCTGGGGAGCTGAACAGAGCCTGCGTGGCCACAGAGGGCAGTGCTGGATGCTGTGAGTGAGTGGCTGGAGGAGGCGGGCAGGCTCACACATGGAAATGCTTATACCCATTTAAAAAGTTGATTCATAAAGTAGTACCAGATTTTCTCATTACAAGTTTTTGTTTTTTTCTTTCCAGGGGCTTTTACAGTTAAAATATTCTGGAAGTTGAACAGGAAAACTAAATTGAAGATAAATCTAAGTTAATTACAGATGCACAATTTTTGTTTCAAGTGTAAGTATCTACCCTACTTCCTTTACTTAGAGTTGGGTTGGTGCTCTATGAATTGCACACAGACTTTTCTTGATCATTATGGAGTTTGCTTTTGCTGTTTCTGAAGCAGCTCAATTCAAGGGCAGCAAAACCAAAGCTGGTCCTCCACGGGGGCGAAGAGCCCTCTTGGGCTCAGCCACTTCCTCTTGAATGCCATTACTCAAAATTAGAGATGGCCCTGGATGCACCTGTGCCTTCACCATGACCTTCCCTTGCCTGACCTATTTCCTAGCTCTGTGTGTGCACCATGAGCTTACGTGCCGGCTGGGTTCAGAAGACAGTAGTGCCTTGGCTGCCTCTTAAAAATATGTGAGATCTTTGACAATGGCTCAGTTCTTTGGACACTGAAATCATGTGGCTCCTTACAATGCTCAAGGGGAAAAGTGGCATCGTCTTTTCTCTGTCTGTCTCTGTCTCTTTGTCACTGTGTCTGCCTGCCTCTCTCTCTCTCTCTCTCTTTCTCTCTCTGCCCTGTCTACCTCTCCTTCTGTCTCTCTGTCCCTCTCTCTGTCCCTCTGTCTCTCTCGCTTTCACCTTCCTTCTCCCTGTTTTTCTCTCTCACCCCCCCACTGAGGCTTACCCCCATTTACAATAAATGACATAGTCTCCATATTACTTTTTATCTTGACATGAGGTCTCACTGTTATCAAAGTGTGCCCGCTGGGCTTGAATGTATGATCCTCCTGCCCCGGCCTCTACTAGTGCTGTGGTTATAGCCATGCACCACCACTCTTGGCTTCTTTTTGTCTTTTCATTCAGGTGCTTAGTGGATGAAAGCACTTCTCCAAAACAATTTTTATGTTGAGGAAAATAATCTGTTGTCTAAGATCCTTTCACCGACTTCACATCATCTGATTTTTCTTTTCCTTTGAAAGCTTGAAGGCTGCTCTTCTGGGTTTGCAGCACCTGTAAGCAGCAGTCTCACCCCTCTTTCTCTGAAGGACCCACAGTGTCAGGCCACATGCTTTGGTCCATCTCCTGTTGTCTGCACGTCCTGTCCAATGTATCTTTCCTCGTTGTCGGCTGTCACTGCCAGCTCTTGTCTGGCCAGCTTCTCCTTTGGACTTTAGATTCCTTCTTAGGAACTATTTCTTTTTTTTTTTTTTTTTTTTTTTTTTTTTTTTTTTTTTTTTTTTTTTTTTTTTTTTTTTTTTTTTTTTTTTTTTTTTTTTTTTTTTTTTTTTTTTTTTTTTTTTTTTTTTTTTTTTTTTTTTTTTTTTTTTTTTTTTTTTTTCTAAGGAATCAACTTTAATGTTTCCCCTTTGGAGCAGGTGAGGTCACCTCTAAAGATACCCCAAAAGTTGTCTGGAACTTTGATACAGGATTTGGTCTAATTTTCTGCTTGCATAGGACACAGAAAGGCACATAAAGTTGAGGTTCAAACTCCTGTGGGGTGGAGTTGGGGCAGAAGGTGAACAAGGAAGTGTTTAA